>CM031879.1:2726354-2770060 GCA_018697195.1 Certhia americana
TCTCTCTCTCCTTCTCTCTCTCCTTCTCTCTCTCCTTCTCTCTCTCCTTCTCTCTCTCCTTTTCTCTCTCCTTCTCTCTCTCCTTCTCTCTCTCCTTCTCTCTCTTTCTCTCCTTCTCTCTCTTTCTCTCCTTCTCTCTCTTTCTCTCCTTCTCTCTTCGTTCTCTCTTTCTCCTTTTCATCCTCTCTTATCTCGCATCCCTCTTTCCTCTCTCTTTTCCCTCTCCATCTTGCTCGCCTTCCTTCTATTTCTTTCTTTTCCATCTTCCTCTTGATTTCTTTCTCTTGCCCCCTTCTCCTTTGTTTTGGTTTCTCCCCCCTCTCTTTAATTACGTTAACAGTTAGTGTTTTCATACTGTGTTTAGTTTTTGCACGATTAAGCTGCTCTGGGGAAGCAAAGCAAGCTGGAGTGCAGGGGTGTGAAAATGACCCCGCTGTCCTCACGCTTGGGCTATTTAATTTGCACTTGGTGAGCTTGTTAGGCTTGGGATGAAAGTTTTGCACACATAGCCAGGGCAGCACCATGGCGTGCGTTTAAAATGAGAAAGAAACTAAAAAAAAAAAAAAAAAATATAGCCCGTGGTGTAATTAGGTACCAGACCCGGTGTGTTGTCCTGAGGGTCCTTCAGGAAGGTAATGATCCACAATACGAAACTTGTTCCTGGGTCACAGCTCGTGGAATGGAGGTGAAATACCTGGGGCCGATGGGGCCCAGATCCACGGAGGGATGAGTACTTTGGTTCCATCTTTTATGAAGAAGTGGAGAGATTCAGTATTTATAGCTAGAGTTTACCTGCATGGTTTAAAAAAATAAGGAAAAAAAATTTAAAAAAAGGAAAAGAACAGAAGAACAGAGGGTGGTTTGTGAAGCCGGACAGTGATGCTTGTCATGGCAAAATCAAAATCCCCGAGGTTTGTAGTGGAAATAACTTCGAAATCATGGAGAAAATGGGATGAGCGGAGTGGAGATGGAGCCGAGCAGGTTCAGGAGGCTGCTCACAGCCCTCAGCAACTTGTTGAGTGTGAGCCTGCATTAGGCTCCGCTCAGTAACTGCATTGTTCTGCTATTAGTCCCTTTAAGGTAATTATTTTTAAGGATCAGCAGCCTTTGTCCTTTCTTTCTTTTCCTTCCTTTTAATTTCTTTTTTTTCCCCCAATATATCAGCAGAAAGTGGAAATGCGGTCTCTCTGATCTAGCCTGAATATTATTTACTATGCTACTTCCTGGAGAAGATAATGAATCTTGACCCTTTCTATTCGTATAACCCACCTTCCCTTCCTTTCGAGCAGTGACTTTCAGTATTGTTCACGAGTGCCTGGTAGGGTGAAAACCAGTTTGGAGCTTTTCTAGACACGCACGAGGTCCCATGCAAACGTATGTGTCCACCCTGTAACTATCTGTGGCTCTATACATCCGTGTTTGCATCTCTCCTGTATATTTAGCAATCTCTATACACGCATCTCAGTGCCTACAGAGGTTAAGGATCTCTAGGTGTCAGAGACTTCCCAGGGCTTTATTATCAGGCACAAACTTGCTCCCTTCCAGTTGAATAACTGTGTTTTCCGCCTTACAGCCATTTGCTCAAGTTGCTATAGATTTGGCTAGATTTTATTCTTTGGATATATTTTTCTATTTGTTTAGCAAGGGCCGAAAATAATTGAAAACATTAGGTACAAGCCCTTAGGAAGATTTATAACCAAAGGGGAAAAAGATTTAACTACGGAAATCTAGTGGATTTTTTTTCCCCACAAAGCCAAGGTCTGTATTTTCAAAGACAAGTGAAGTGTCCCTTGTTTAAAAAAAAAAAGGTATGGAGGGTTTCTTTTGAGGAAGTTGGTACCCTCTGCCTGTGCCATATCATCGCGAAAAAGCCGTCTAACATTTCTGTGCAGTCTCATGGAAGAAGAAAAGACAAACTGAGTGGTTTGCAAAGTTTATCAGTCCTGTTGCAAAGGTTATTATCATATGTCTGTGGGCATTTTCTGGTCTTCTTCGTTTGACCAGAGAATTCCCAGGGTTTATAGCTCACGGCTCTGTTCGGGAAATCATTTTCCAACTAAGAAAAAAAAAAATATTTCTGCAGTCGGGACTTGGCAATTTCACGCAGGATCTTTGCTTCAAAGTCTTCTTGGGATTGCCTGGAAAATGGAGAGAGCGAAGTAGAGCTCGCCAAATCCCGTGTCATAGGGCTGGCACCCTGCTTGGAGGGTCCCGACCCCAAAACCCGTTCCTCAGCAGGATCGGAGCTACCACCCCGTGCTCTTGCAGCTTTTAAAATTTAATTTTTAAAGGGGAACGGGCTTTCTCATCAGATGTAATTTTCCTTGCTCCCCCCGCATGCTGAGCTCTTTGGGAAGGACAGGGGGTGGTGGTGGGGAAGCACGTCCCGGGACCCCCACGGGGGGCTTTGCCAGGGTGGCAGAGGGATGTGACAGACGTGTCTCCGTGTTTTCTCCGAGCAGGGAGCCAGGTGTGCCGTCCCCCGCTGCTGCACGGCTCGCTGCCCTGGCTGGACGGGAGCAAGGCGCTGAGCAGCCATCACAGCGCTTCCCCCTGGAACCTCAGCCCCTTCTCCAAGACCTCCATCCATCACAGCTCGCCGGGACCCCTTTCCGTCTACCCACCCGCCTCCTCTTCCACTTTATCCGCCGGCCACTCCAGCCCGCACCTCTTCACCTTCCCGCCGACCCCTCCTAAAGATGTGTCCCCGGATCCGTCCATCTCCACTCCGGGCTCCACCGGCTCCACCCGGCAGGACGAGAAGGAATGCATCAAATACCAGGTGTCCCTGGCCGATACCATGAAGCTGGAGTCCTCTCACTCTCGGAGCAGCATGGCCTCTTTAGGAGGAGCCACCTCCTCCGCTCATCACCCCATCACTACCTACCCACCGTATGTCCCAGAATACGGCTCTGGACTTTTTCCCCCCAGTAGCCTCTTAGGAGGATCGCCAACCGGGTTTGGGTGTAAATCGCGACCGAAAGCACGGTCAAGCACAGGTAGGGCTTTTGGCTTCTTCATCCCCGTTGCTCGGGAGAGGAAGCTGTGTGGGGGAAAAGCGGGGAGCAAGGGGATGGGGCTGACCCCTCGCACCCCCTTCACGGACAGACCTGTGCTCAAGCATCCGTGTGATGAGCAGCAGGGGACGAAGCCCTCGAGGGGGACACACACGACACTTCACCTTCCCCACAGGTTGCTCTGCTAGGTTTATAACCAGATTCCCCCTGTCCAACCCTGGCTGGGGATAGAACCAGGCCCAGGAACCCAAACCACCCACCCGGTGCCGCGGGGCTCCAGTCCCGGGGGCGACCCGGCCTCTCCAGCGCCCACGGTGCGCTCCGCTGCGGCGCCCGGGGAGGAAGCGAAACCGAGGGAACCGCAGCATTAGTGATCTCTCCGTATTTTAATAATGGTGCTAAATCCTGGCCAACTTCCCCCGCCCGCCCTCCGCCTCGCTCTTCCCAGGGCCTCTTCCCATGCGGCGCCTGGGGATGCGGGGAGGGTTTTCCCCGGGGCAGTGCGGAGAGTTCGCCCACGCAGCCCCCAGCCCCAGACAGCTCTGTGCCAGGGGCTCCGGATCACCCACAATGAAAGTCCCCAAAAGTGTCCCCCTGGCCGCCCTTCCCAGGGGGAGCTGGAGGGTCCCAGCTCTGTGCGCACCCCGCGGAATGGGGTGCGAGGGGCTGCGCGGCTCCGGCTCCGACGGCTGAGCACAGCGGGCTTGGATGCTTGTGTGCACGGAGGGGTGGGAGTGAGCCGAGGGGAGTGTGTTTGTATGCAGAGGAAAGGGAGATTAGTCAAAACTCTTTTTTCCCCCTTATATATTTTTTTTTTATTTTATTTTTTCTCTATTTTGTTTTTCCGAGGAGGCTGCTGCGGGGTTGCCTGGCATGAATGAGATCAGTTTTCAGGGTTTTTCCAGGGTGACATTTACTCTGTCTGTCTGAGCAGGGACTGTCTCTATTTAGCTGATATGTTTGAGCTAATCCAATTATTTTCAGACTGCTGCACGCGACAGTTGCATTGTTTATCCAGCGCCAGGAACTTTAATAGAGTCCGGATGCGGTTAGAGTGACAAAAACCCCCAGACCTGTATGTTTTGTACATGAAAGCAGGAGAGAGAGAGAGATGGGGTGAAACAAAAGAGAGGGACAGAGACTCAAACAGCCCGGGAGCGGCTGCCCCGTTTAACCGGAGGGGAACAAAACGACCTGGGTATTAACGGGACCGGCATCCCGGCCTGGCCCCAGTACGGACCGGGTGCTATGTCCGGGGTAGGGACCGGTTTATTGTCGCCCCGGGCGGTGCTGAGCATCCCCCGGCCGCGCTGGCGCCCGCCGAGCCGCAGCTCCCGCCGGGGCACCCACCGGCTGCGCGGTATTTTCAAACCGTCTCGGCCCCCCCACTCCACCCTCCCCTCTTGTTTTCCTTTTGCCACTTTCTGTTACTTACCTTCTAGAAAGACATCTGCGGTTCGTGATAAACCAACCCCAGCAGCAACACGTATTTTTTTTTTTTTTCTTTCTCTCGGTTTTTTTTTTTCCCCCTTTAAAAGTTGATCTTAGCGAGCTAGGAGCTCACAGACAAAGAGGGTTAGAGATGGAGAAAAAGGAGGAAGGGGGTGATTTTGCAGGACAGAAGAGGGAGAAACGGCTGCAAATGTATTTTTTTGTTGTTGTAGTTGTTGGTGGGGGTGAGAGAAGAGGGGTTCAGTGTAAAGGCTCTGGAAAAACGGCTGCCGTTTGTGGTTAGGGCACGGATGCCTCTTGCTAGAAGGCAGCACGGGCTGGGGCAGCGGGAAGCCGGCTCTGTGCTCTGCTCTGCCCGGCTGAGGTCTGCCGCTGCTCTCAGGTGGGCCACGACTGATGTTAGGTACAAAAAACTTCCCCCAGCAAACCAAAAACGCAAAGCAAAACCCCTCAACCCTCCGAAAGTAGCTGAGAGGCAGGGTCTGCACTCTCCCTGTTCCCTCCTCCAGGCTGGGAACTGATGGGATGGGGGAGATCTGCCCCTGTGATAGCCAGGGAGAGGATAAAGAGGTGCCCAAAAAAGAAGGAGAAGGAGGAGGGAAAGAACTTGTGAGGCAGGCTTGGGGCTGTTTCCCTATCTGTACCTCAGATAGTCAGGATGGACCATCAGGCTGCAGATGTGGTGGGGAAACCAGAGGGGTTTCTGAAAATTTTGGGTGGTGGAAGCTTAATTTCGAATTAATCAGTAGCAGATATTGTCAGAGTTGTTACGTTTTGGCTGGAGCTGGGGAGATGTTTTGGGGGTTATCTGTGATTATTTTGGGGGTCCTTGATGTGGTTTGACCTGAGGCCAGAGGAAGAGCCCTCCAGGCTCACCCCTGGGAGCTGGAAGAGTGCTCAAGGAGTGGCACTAGGGTCCCCATGCACATCAGAAAGCAAGTCACGGACCTAAATTCTGTATACATTATTTTGGGTGTAGAGGGCTGGAGGATTCTTGCAAAGCCTGCCAAGGTTTTTCTGGTGCCTATGGAAACATGGGGTCTACAGAGTTGTAGAAGCCCTTAATCCAGAGGTGAGGGGAAATTGTCAGCCCCCCCACTTCCCCAAAGGAGGGACCTGTGGGAGGAGTGAGAGATTCTCTGGGGATCCCCTTGGGCCAATGTGGCATTCGGGTTGTCATTGTCACCATCCCTCTTCCCTGCTGCTGGGACACAGGCCTGTGGAGCAGTGCTGGGGAGGGGAACAGGATCAGACTCTACCAGACTGTGCCAGGGATACTGTTTAGTCATGGCTTTGGACCCTTGCTTGGAAATCCTGACTTTGGGGTGGAACGGCAGGGTTTGGCATGGCTGGCCCTCTTGGGTGTAGTTTTTTTTTTTTTTTTTTGGGGGGGGGGGTTCCCCAGCCACTTTTACCTCTTCTTTCCCTAAGTGAACTGTGTGCTCTCTTGTTTCCAGAAGGCAGGGAGTGTGTAAATTGTGGGGCTACCTCAACCCCTCTGTGGAGAAGAGACGGCACTGGGCACTATTTGTGTAACGCCTGTGGACTCTACCACAAAATGAACGGGCAGAACCGGCCCCTGATCAAACCCAAGAGAAGACTGGTGAGTCTCCTTCTATTTTATTCTTTCTTCTTCTGCAACTTTTGCTTCCTATCTGCAGCTCAGGATGGACAGGGAACCTCAGCCAGCTCCCACAGGTCCCACTGTGTCTGGGAGGGAGGGATGCTTGGAGAGATGGTCCCATGGGTCTCAGTTGTCTGGTCCTTTTGCAAACTGCAAAACAAGTTTAAAAACCAAGATTGAGGGCTTCTTGCAAACTACAACAGAGTTTTCAAATCCACATGGTGCTTCTGGATGGTGACCCGAGGACAGTGACACTTTCCAGGGCCTAAGGGCAGGATAATAATTTCCTAGTGACCAAAGAAATTATCAGGAATTTCTCCTGGACTCTCCAAACTTCTGCCCTCCCCTTCTTAATGTGTTTCTATCCCCTTTGGCTGATGGTGTCATGGAGAAGGGACCCAAACTGGATCCCAGGTGTCACTGGGATATCAGACAGACCTTGGTCCTGCAAAGAGCTGGAACCATCAGGTCCTGGTGCCGCTGGTACCTGTTTTGTCTGTGCCATCTGATTCTCTAATTGTGTCACAAGGACACATGGCAGAGGACGGTGAGTGTGCAAAGCCAAGCATGTACTCTGGCTACAGAAACTGGAGGAAGATGCAATGCTTGGGTAAATGTTGGAAATAATAGTTACAAAACTGGTGACTGTTCTAAGCACAGGCAACACATTACAGCATCCCCAGCGATCTGTTCATGCATTTCCCTGGAAGCCACAAAAAGGTCTGGAAGCTGTGGGCATGGCTAATAAATGTGTTAAAGTGTATTTGGCAAATAATCAGACAGACCACAAGGGGAAAAAATATATCAAGTGGGGGAAAAAAATTATGGTCCCTGCTTGGGAAGCTATTGAATGCTTAGAATTGAGGCACGTTTGGTTTTGTCAGGATTAAAGATGTGGAAGGGCTCCTGGGGGCTGCTCAAAATGTGGAGGAAAAGTGGCGTTCACCTCTCTGTGGAATTTCTGAGCTGAATTTCTGATGGATGGCTTTGGCCAGTTTGGTGAGGCTTGTGCCCAGCACGGCCAGACCCTGCAGGCAGGACAGGGCTGGTTTGTTCGTGTTCCCCTTCAGGGTGCTCACAGCTCTGTCCGGCAGCTCTTCGGGCAGGATCAGTTTCCTAACCTGTGAGGCACCCATAAAATTGAATCAGCTTTATTCCCTCTGGCTCTGGGAAGCATTTGCAGGGTCCCTTCCCAGGAAGGGCTACGCTGTGAGGGATATCAGCAATAACTCTGTCTGGCCATGGGAGTTTTGGGGAAGTTGTGGGTTTGCTCCTCTACCCTGCCAAACTTCCTGCGTGTAAAACCTCTCCGTGCCATCCAATATGGGCTTTTCCCATATAGGAAAATATTTGTCTCTCTCATCTTTCATAGCCTTGTTAGAAAAAAGGAAAAGCTTTCTAGGGAGGGAAGTACAGGCTGGAATTTTGATTTTTTTTGGGCAGCTCTCTTGTTCTCTTTTCCTCCTCCCCCCAGCCCTTCTGTCTTAAACACACAGCCCTCGTTTTCTTTATTTTTTTTTTTTCCTCGTTCTCTCTTTATGTGTAAAGTTAACTTCCTAGGAAAAAGCTGCCGGATATCTGAGTCCTGGAGATAACTCCTAAACAACAGCTCCGTTTCCCCAGTCCAAACACACAGGAGCTTGAGCGTATCCAAACAAGCAGAGGGGGAGGCAGAATAGGAAAGTGGCTGGAAAGAGGGGGAGAGCTTTCAAAAAGTGTCTGATGGAACCACGAAAGAATGTCCCGAGTCACCCTGAGCCCAGCACATG
Organism: Certhia americana; assembly: GCA_018697195.1. Classification (NCBI taxonomy): domain Eukaryota; kingdom Metazoa; phylum Chordata; class Aves; order Passeriformes; family Certhiidae; genus Certhia; species Certhia americana. The sequence continues at coordinate 2,734,217 of CM031879.1, forward strand.
TAAAATGAACTATATAAATAAATACATAGTAAAAGGTCATTCTTGGGGAAAAAAAAAAAAAAAAAGAGTAAGAAAGAAAAGAAGTAAAGGGAGACCTTGTCTTGCATTATCGCTCCAATCTTCGGGCATTTTAGTTAAAGTTACAAAACATTCCCCTTCTTTAAATGCGGCCTTTGCTAAATGTGAAATTTGATTTTTCTACTTTCCCCCTCCTCAGCACTGCTTGGAAAAAAAGAAAAAGAAAGAGAAACATCCCTCATGCTCTTTGCACCTATATTTATTTCCCTTGCTAACCTCTGAAAAAAAAATTAGACAGAAGGCACCAGAGCTGGGCCTGCAATTGCATTTTCTGTGCCTGGATGTGGACGTGTGTGTGGCTGTGGCTTGACTGGATCTCTCCTGCTGTGAAGGCAGGTGGGCTGGGCAAGGCTGTGGATGGAGGCTCAAGGTGGAGATCCAGCTCCTTCCCTCTGCCACAAGTTTTCTGCGTGACCTTGGGCTGGTTTCATAGGCACTGATCACAGCTGCACTGAAACTAAGGATTTGATGGGTGGGAGAGAGGAGGCAAAGAAGTTCTGAGAAGTTAGAAACTGAGAAGGCAGCCAAAGCCTTGTTAAATTCAATGGGCAGCTTTGTGAGGGTGTCCTTTAGGTGATAGGGATGAAGTCTTGCTGGCTGAGGGAGCTCAGATAGCTCTGCTTCATCTTGAGGGGGAAGGTGGAAGACCTGGAGATGTTGGCGGGGGTACCACACCATCATCATGTTTAGGCAGGTGGTACCACACCATCACTGCCTAAAAAGCCTTCAGCCCTCCTGGAGGCCATTCCTGTCCCTGTCACAGGCAGTGGCAGCCCCATCACTGCTGAGATAAAACATTCCTTTAGCTTTTCTCCCATTCCCTGCCCAAACAGATGCCGAGCTCTCCGTTTCCATGTCAAGCCAAGCTGGTTTTGGACGGATTATAGCCAATTTCTCAGCAGGAACATGCACATGCAGTCTTATTTTAGGAAAATGATGCTTGGAGCTTTGTGGGTAAATGCAGACACTGAAAATGTCCCTTAATTAAGCATCTTTATTAGTACTTGGTTCTTCCAACCTCCTAAGTTTCACCTTCTCCTCACTGCTAGCGCTTCTGAAGTTGTGCCTTTGCTCACTGGCAGCTGTGCCATGGTCTTTGGTTCTATAGATGATATGGGGCAGCTAATTAGTCATCCCATTACTGACATGGCCAGGCCCCAGTCGGTGATTAGCGTCAGTGGATGCCATTGCTGGGAGCTTTACAATAGCGTTATTATTCATTGTTTCCTGCCCACTGCCGGTGTCTCCGGTAGAAGTTGGTACAGCATAAAAGGTGCAGCCTGGGACCGAAAGAGCTTAAAATACTCAGCTAATGATGCTGTATTTTTGTAAGTAGAACACAGTAGTTGGAAATGGCTTTAGACAAGACAGTAGACATTGTGATTTATTTGCTTATTTAATGTCAGAGTTTGTTTGAAGGCAGCGAGGTGGTGGCCAGGCGTGTTTTTGGAGCGCGCTTGCTGTAAGAGAAATTACGGCGAGCACTGTGTAGAAACCCCAAATATCTTCAAAGGAGATGTTTCCCCTGTGTGGGCTGAGTCAAATATCACTGGTTTTTAGAAATTTCCTTAGGCTCGATTTTTGGGTCTGATAAGGGCATAGATGCCACCAAGAGACTCAATCCAGCCTCATGTCCCTCTGAGCCATGCGTGCCCAATGTCAGGGGTTGGGAGGCAGAGAGCTGCAGACTCTTCTCCAGCTCTTTAGCGAGAACCTGGCCTTACAAGCTGTTGTCTCCATGCTGCATTTGGAACATATTCATTATTTCATTATCCTGGTGATTTTGGAGGGAACTTGGTTTGGGTCCATGGAGTGGTCAGGAGGTGTGCGTGCATCAGTTTAGGGCTCTGCTCTTCTTGGTGGGATGCTTCATCTTCCCTGCTGGCCCAGGGATTTTTTCAAGTCTCGTGTGCTGTCCCAAATTCCTGCTTGTCATCAGCACAGAGAAGTCAGCTAAAGGCCTGCTTGGGAATGGTTTGGTTCAGAGTGGTTTATGGCCAGGCAAAATGGAACTGTCCCTACGGGCAGCCTGAGAGAGCCACTTGCTGTTGGATCAGCCACTCTGTGATGCTTCCTAGTGCTCATAGGCACTGTCTTATTTATTTTTTAGACAGTCCTTTTTAGTCTAATTAAAAGAAAAAAAAAATCCTCCTCTATCTAAAGCAAAACTAACCCGTCCTCTCTCCACCTACGCCACATTCAATTATGATTAAAATTGCAACATGACCTAACAAGAGTTGGTATTAACGCTAAGGCTGTGCCAGTGTCCATGTTTGCATTTTGGGGTTGTTGTACGGTATCCAAAGATGCAGTATTTTCTTCTTATTTTTTTTTTTTTTTTAATGTTGGATGTGCTACAGTGTGCGGCTGTGTGGGGTGAGGGGTAAATTTGAAACAGTAAGAGCACAAAAGAGAGCATTAAAGGCTCAGTTCTGCAAGGTGCCAAGCATTGCTATGATCTGGCAAATCGCTTAAGCACATGTTTTAACTTTAAGCACATGAGCAGTCCCATTGAAAGCAACGCATCGGGATGAAATCAGAGCTCTGGGACCGTGTCATATTGATGAAGAAGAGATAGGATGGGGATCTAAAGGTCTTTTTTTTTTTTTTTTTTTTTTTTTTAAGAGCTGTAGGCATTTGCACACACGCAAACACTCATAAGCGCTCACACAGCAGTCTGAAAACTCCTGTTCCTCCTGCAGTGGCAGAAGGACAATTTACTTACTAAAGTTACAGTTTTTAAATGATAAGTAAAAATTTATGCATGTGAAAGAAGAGCAACTTTACTAAATTTGACTTTGTTAAGTCATTATCACAGCTAACAAAAAAAGCTTCTGCATACACTTTGCCACGTAGATTTTTTTTCTTGCTCCTACCCCTTTATGAAATGGTAAATTCTTCTTTCGGGCTTGTTACCAATCCTTAAATAAACATGAAGGTTTGGGCTGAGAAGAGGGTGTAATTAAAATGTTGGGATTCTTGCTCTTTGCCACAGTGTTATTTCCGATCTGGAGCCTGTCTCCTTTGAAGCTGAGCTGAATTTACGGGACCGGGCTGTGCTTGCGGTCGGCCCGGCGAGCCGCTGCCCACCTGGGTCTCACCCCATGCTCACTGGAGCCAGAGTGACTCACGCCCTTGACTCCAGAAATTGTCAGTTCAGGCCCTGACTGCAGAATTAGACCCCTGGGGGGTCTGGGAGAATTAAGATGGAAAGACATGTTGGCATTTAAATAACATTTTCCCCTCTGGAATGGGCTGTGCCAGTGCTGCTAATTTTGATGAGTTCTATCAGAGGTTTAGCACTCACTTTTAGGATGCCCTTTGGCACCTGATTCAGTTCACATATAATTTGGGATTAAAGTACCTTGGGGATTTTTTTTTCACAATTATTATTTGTTCTCACAAGTCAGTTTCTGGAGGCCTCTGCTGATGTGCGTCAGTCTCGCAGGGTTGATGTTTTCCTTCTCAGAAATTTTGCTGATTGCATTTTTTTTTTTTTTTTTTTTAACACGGGTGTTTTTCTCTTCCTCTCCTTCTCTTCCCCTCCTTCCCACAGTCTGCAGCCAGGAGGGCGGGCACGTCCTGTGCAAACTGTCAGACCACCACTACCACCCTGTGGAGGAGAAATGCCAACGGTGATCCCGTCTGTAATGCCTGTGGGCTCTACTACAAGCTGCACAATGTAAGTGTGACTGTAATACTCAATAATGGGGCCTCAGCTTCGGTACTCAATGATCCAAACTCTTCCTTAACTTGAGGATTTGCAGTCTCGGGTGGTGCCGAGACCTCTGTTATCCCTTTGGGGACCTTGGGGTTTGGAGCGATGAGTCGTCAGCCTTTCAAATGTAGCCTATCCAACTTGGGGAGGTATAAAACAAGATTGTCCATGGGTAATATTAGAGCTTTTCCATGCCTGAGCCAAGAAAGGAGGGGTGGGTCAACACAGAGAGACATTATCTGCTGTTGATTGGGCTCAGAGAATTAGAAAAGACAACATACTGTCCTACAAGCCGATATCCCTCCTATGCGTAGCTTGGTTCCTCCAGCAAATACAAACTCTGGAAAAAAAGAAATACGTGCCAGAAACTATTTAGATCATTCTTGGGTTTGTGTCTGCCTTTGTCCTGTCCTCAAAGATGATTTATTTAGGCCCTGTGTTTGTGCTGGTTGATGCAAACGAGTCCCAAACCAAAAAAGGACTTGATTTAGTTAGTGGGTTACAGAGTCTGCTCAACCTGTGATGTGAATTTTAAAGCATCTGTCATGGAAGGGAAAGAGTAATGAAATGAAATGGCTGGCAGATTTAATCTAATATCTCCATGCAAAGCCAGCTTGCAGAAACCAGGGATACACATATCCCCAGGGAAAGAGCTAAAGGGACCTGAAAAGTCTTCCACTGAATAATACTGCTAATAAAGAAGACTTAAGGATACTCCTGTTCCTCTCATTCCACATGTAGCATTAGAAAAATTATTATGTCAAAAGAAGAAAAAGACTTGCAATTTCTCTACTTTGATATATTTTTTTTCCACTAGTGGTTGATTGCTTTGTGTTTGGTTTGAAAATCTGGGGCTATGTTTTGCCTTTATGTCCACCCATGCAAACACATCAAAGACGTATCGGGTTTCGTGGGGCATCCAACCCTTGTGGTATCTCAGTCCCTTCCATTTGTTTTTTCAAACTGTTTGGTTTCTTAGGATGAGTAAGCAAGTTTGGATTAAGCAGGAAAAAAAAAGAGGCTGATTTTTCACCTGTTTCATGGGAGGCATCTCTCTTGGAATAAAGAAACTTTAGTGGTATCTCAGCATGCTTTGAGTCTCATGTAGCAAGTAAAGCTTGTCATCAAACTCTCAGTGTGATCACTGCAAACAAATGTGTTGGACCCAGAATGAAAGCTCTCAGAATATCATGAGAAAGTATTCTGTTTGCTGTTTCTTTGGCAAGAAGGGACCAAGGTCAGCCAGCTCCACAGAGGGGGGGAATCTATGCTTGTGCACTGTTTCCATTTTGGACTTGTAACCACCAGTAGCAGGACGTAAATCATGTAGTTTGGGAAACCTCTAAGGAGCTGCTTCTCCTGTAGCCAGCAAAGCCCTTTGAAGAAAAAAGGCACTTCTCAGTTGATGCTGGTGGATGCCTGTGTTTCAATGGGTTGACTTCTACCCTTGAAGACAGTTCCTCCCCATGACTGCAAAAGGTGGCAGGATGATGAGTTGTCATGTGTCTACTTCCATTGTAGACATCTGACTGGAGAGATTTCCTCCTGAAGTGTTTAGAGTGGTGTCTGAGTGCTGAGGTTCTCCAGAAATCTGCCTGCAAGAGCACATCCTTTTCTTTTTTGCACTAGCACTGCAAACCTAGTTGGCCTGAATTGACCTCTAGATCCACTGTTTAGGGAAACACCGATCCAGCTGTGAAATTTGTGACATGGGGCAGGCCTTGAGCACATTGGAACCATTTTCACATTCATTAAAAACACCAACAGCTGCTTAAAAGCTCAGCACAGCTACTTACCAAAGTCAAGTAGTATCTTGCCTTATGAGCAACGCCATTAATGGTTCCTACTCAAATGAAACCCCCAGAGGACTGAACTCTTGTGTGCAGAAAAATAACCAGGCAAGGATACTAAAATCCAGACATGAATAGGTAGATCCTTCTTTTTTTTTTTTTTTTTAATTTTAAATTTTCTTAAAGTATTTACTGAAGTAAAATATTTAGTATTTGCTAAAGTATTTACTAAAGTAATTAGTTATTATTGTGGTGAGAAGTGCGGTTCTACTTCTGTATGTATCTTATGTGTATATTATCTCCTGATTTCCATCAGGAGAGGGGTCAGAAATAGAGAGACTGATTGTAGCATGTCCCTCCCAAGCAGCTGTCAGCATAGAAGTTGTGACAGTGCCAGTGGAAGATCTTTGGATGCTTGGCAGTTGACCTAACCCTGTTTCAGGCTAGGCTGTAGCAAATTCCTGTCTGCTGTTTTATCCACCCCCCTCCCCATTTTTTCTTTGGGTTTAATGAAATTTTCTGTGACCTTAACATCACTAGGATATTTTAGTAGATTGATCTGCAATTGAAACTTACCCAGATTTTATGTCCACACCGGGAACGATTGCAGTGAAAAGGCTAATTTTTTTTCCATGGTGTTAATTTTTTCATGGAGCTCTATCAGTTTGTTTTACTGTTGATTCCCACAGCTTAAGCAAACCCATTTGTCAGTAGGATATAAGCAATAATCATAATAGTCTTGGGGTGCATTTAGTGAAGCTGTTGGCATTCCTCCCACTGACTTCAACAAGAGCTGGCTCCATTAACACCAGTATTAACAATGACTAATATTTCACATTGATACGGTGCCTTTCATCCCGTGGCATCCCAGAGTGCTTTCTAAGATACAGCCAGCCTGGAAGATTAACCCAACATTGTAATGACTATGTCTGAAGGATAAATCCACTTCAGTGACAGGACCTTATTGAGGTCAATGGCAAAATCCCATTGTCTTCAGTCAGAGCAAGATCAGACCTATAATGGTTAAGACTATCCCCTGGATTTGATCTGTTGAATATGAGGTTCTCATCCTTGTTATTTTAGTCCTTAGAAGTGGGATGAGCCTTCTCACACTTCAGGGATGGGTGGGAGTGTACCTTGCTGGAGGTGCACAGCAGGCTGGCCTAGTGATTTGCCATTATTTTTGGTAAAATTCATCAGAAAAGGCCCTTGCACAATACCCTAAAGCAGGCCTATGTGTCCTGAGAGCAGAGCACTCAGTATTTTGCATATGATAAAACAAAGAGCATAATTCCTGCCCATAATTAATTGGCTCCATCTGAAATTAATGAATTTCATATACATGCGTTGGGCTGGTTTAATTTTAATTTAGCATGTGTTTGTCATTTTTATCAGAATGAATTTTCATGGAGAAGGTCTTCCCTCCGGGTCTTTCATTACTCTACCCCAGAAACAGAGATGAGTCTTTGGCTTTGATGTTTTGGGGACCACTTTAACCCTGCTGTGACTGGTCTTTGAAGTCACTGGAAAAAATTTCCAGTTTGCTGCTTTGACTGTGCTGGCTCCTGACATTTATCTGAGTCCTTATCTGTTTGGCTCTTGGGTTAGTTACCTGCTCGGTGTGTGAGACCATTTACACTGGGAAGATGTGGCCAGCCAACAGCTTGGTTGGCAGCTCTGACCCCAGCTGTGGGGCTGGCCATGACTTTGTCACCATCCTGACATGGAGATGGTGCTCCCATCCTTGAGTTTCACATCAAATCATAGTCTGGGACATCCTGTCCTTTGAGATTTAGTGAGGCAGGAGAGATGCTGCTTTGGAGAAGTGTTCACTGTGTTTGTTCCAAGACCCAGCACAGCCCCAGTCCCACCCCACCAGGCTAATATCACTTTGCCACAACCAGCTGCTAAGCTTGAAACTTTGCTGCTTCAATTGGAAATTGGTTCTGGCTGCCTCTGAGCCTTTGTGTCATGATCCAGATCCTCATTTGAAGCTGGTGGGGTTGGGGCTGTATGTGCCTCCCCAAATCTGAGCTGGATTCATCAGGGATTGACACTTCCTGGCCTCCTCTAATGTTGCTGCCTGGTGGGGTTCACTTGGGACTTCTTCCTGGCCTTGAACCTGGACAGCTCATCCCTGTTAAAAACTTAAAACAGGCCAGACAAAGCTCTCCAATCCCAGTCATTTTTCTGGAGCAAAGGGCCGTCCTTGTGTGTGCATCCTCCTTCCCTCAGTGAGGACAAAGTGAGGAAAGCCAGAAAGTGGGTTATGTTGTGTTTGGAACCCACAATGCTGCAAATTCTGCTTGTTGCTGCCCCAGGTTTGTTGCTGGGCCGCTCATGGGCAGATTCTTCCTTCCTACCTTTAGGTTTTGGTAAGCAGGGCTGCTCTCTCCAGCTCCCTTTTTCCAGAGGCAGAGGAATCAGCCTTTTATTCACCCTTTTTTTTTTGGTGAGGTGAAGGCTCTTGTCATTACTGGTAAAAAGAGCCTGGGGTCACAAATTCAGACTGGAATGACAAACTCTGGGATGCCTAAACCAGAGATGAGCCTGGTCCTTCCTCTCTCCATAATTCCATCTTTGCATGTAACAAGGAACTATTTTATCCTGGCCTCCCTGGAGAGTGAAATCGAGGAATGATTCCCATGCTGTGAAAAGGGACTGAGGAGCAGCAATTGAAACTTTGCTGTGATCTGGAAGATGTGAGTGCTTGTGCTGATTTAAGGTCTTATGGAAAAAGAGTTGCTCAGAACCCTTGCAGGGACATATTTTCATTATCCTTCACAGTAGATCCTGGTGGACAGTGGGTCCATTTTTTATCCCTTTTGTAGAATGTTCATCAGCCCCATCATGTGCTCGCATTTATTACGAAAAGTTGTCCAGCCTCAGGGTGATTTGCTGCCTTCAGCTATAGGTGAAATCCTGAAGAGGAGCCAGAGCAAGACCCATTTACATTCTCATTAAGCCCAGATTTTTAAGGTTGTTAAGGGACATTGGAGGCATAAATCCCTTCCCAAGTGTGGTTTGTGGGATTTTCATGTCACCTGTGCCAGTACATGCTGTGATGCTGGCTCTTCATGCAGCACAGAATCACAAAATCATGGAATTTTCTGAATTGTAAGAGATGCACTAGTATCATCAAAGTCCAGCCCCTGGCCCTGCAAAGGACAGCCTCAAGTAATAAGAATAATAAGAGTTTCTTACAGGATGTCTAACAGATCTTTTGCTACTATTTCCTAATCCTGATGGATACATGGATAATCATTTCTGCTGTTTAGTTTCAGGAGGAGAATTTAATGTTTATTTTTCCTACAGATACATTTGTATTCATGTAGAAAGTGCTTAGCTGGTCAGCACAGATACCTGTTTCAGCCTGCCCACCCCCACCCCCCAAAAAAACCCAGAACAAACCTGGAAGACTTTAGAAATAAAACCAGATTAGCTAAAGAAAACCAGAAAGGATAATCAGAGCAAAATCCTTGGAAAGAAGAAAAATAAGACAAATGCCTGTCCTGTTTGTGAAGAGTTGCCAGCTTCCTAATGGAGCTGTGAAAGCCTGAGACCCCTCATAGCACTGAAATCCCTGCAGTTCTTGCTGCTAATGGTTTTAGATCAGACAGGAAGCCTCAGGGTGTCTGTGGGGAATATTTCCAGGAGGTAGTGATTGGTTTCATACCTAAACACGGTGCAATTACCTAATGTGCAGATAGTTGAAATTTTTCAGCTGCTGTGAATTATTCGGGTATGTTTTGCTCCTGTGTGGCTCTTCCAGCAATTTTCTGTCATCTTGTCCTTGGGAATTTTAACCAAGCTTGGGATTTTCTGGAGTGATCTGAATTTGGGGATGGAAATGGAGAGGTTGGGTAGCCACAGCACATGGTGTGTACAGGGGAGGGAGGGCGGCTGTGGCCAGCTGGGCTGGAGCATGGACCACATAGATCCCGTGGTGATTTGGGGAGAAGGGATGGAAGCACAAAAAAATAATTGATTTTTGTTTAGATTAACAGACCCCTGACTATGAAGAAAGAAGGAATTCAGACCAGAAACCGAAAGATGTCTAGCAAATCCAAAAAGTGCAAAAAGGTCCATGACAACCTCGAAGACTTTCCCAAGAGCAGCTCTTTTAACCCTGCCGCCCTCTCCAGACACATGTCCTCCATCAGCCACATTTCACCTTTCAGTCACTCCAGCCACATGCTGACCACACCGACACCGATGCATCCTCCATCCAGCCTCTCCTTTGGACCTCACCATCCTTCCAGTATGGTCACTGCCATGGGTTAGCAAGAGACTCCCCTGCTGAATGCTTACAGTCTCAAAATGAGATTTACTTTATATACTACTTGCATTTTTGCAGGCGTGTGGTTATGGGTCTGACGTCCCGAATCAAATGGGAGGGGGAAAAAAAAAAAAGAGTTAAAAAAATAAAATAAAATAAAAAAAAAAAAGTTATTTGAAGGCGTAAGAGAGAGAGAGAGGAAAAAAATTAAAAATGCAGAAAAAAAACTACAAAAAAACACAAAAAAGGAAAAAAAAAGAAAAAAAAGGAGAAAAAAGTAAAAAAAAAAGTTTTAAAAAAGTGATGTTTGCCACTTTTTAAAGGAACTCACTATGGCGTCTATGTATTCTTACCCACTGAATCTGGATACCATTTGTGAATAAGCCATTCAGAACTTGCATTCCCTATTGGACAGGATCTCTAGTGCTGTGAAAAAATAAAATAAAATAAAATAAAAAACGCTGAACATTGCTTATAACTTATATTGTAAGAATTACTATACATTTGAGGAAGACTTTATTGCATCTGAGGAGCTGTAAAGAAAAAGGCATGAAGGACTCCGAGAGAATTTTTTTTAAAGGAAAAGAAAAAAAAAAAGAAGATGGGAGGACAATTTAAAAACCAGAAAAACAAACAATGCAGACCAAGAGGAAACGCGGTCTTACGAACAAATGGACCAACTGCCAGTCATGTCTTCTCCTTTTATTTTTTTTTTTTTGGTTGGTTTTTGTTTTGGTTTCTTTTTTTTTCTTTTCCGGGGAGGGGGAGGGGGCTGGCTAGAACGGTTTTGATGATGCATTAACTAACTAACTAACTAACTAAATAACTAAATAAATAAAACCTGTAGGGAGATCATTCATTTTGGGCCACGGGCCTTTTACATAGGAAGTACCAATGGTGTCAGGCAATCAGTGTTAACATGCGGACATTGCCAACAAGGGGGTTTCAGATAGCCATTCTCCAGGTCTATATGCATTGTGAACAAGTTCCTGTAATTGTTGTTTGTATGTATAATTCAACACACCAAAATAAGAAAGATGTAGATTTATTTCATCCTATTATACAGACTGAATGGTTGTACAAATTTATTTACTGCTAGTGATAAGACCTGCTTTTTTTTTTTTTTCTGTTTTGTTTTCATATTTTTTCCTCCTTTTTTTTTTTTTTTTTGGAGAATAAACTAGATTCTGTTGACTTAACAGTGTTTTGTGATTGGGGGTGGGAAAAAAGAATATTTTTCTTTCTTTATTAATTTTTCTTAACGTTTGTTTGGATGGTATTTATTACAAAGTTACCACGGGTACGGGAATGTGTGTCTCTGCGCTCATGCTGACAGCCAAAGCAATGTTTGCAGTGGCTCGATTAAAAAAAAAAAAAAAAAAAAAGATAAATCACAGAACAAAGGGAAAAAAAACCCTCAAAAATAAATGGACTGCATGTTAGTGTAACCCCACTGTCCGGTGTGTGCTCCCTGTCCCTTGAATCACAGCCCAGCCGCTGCCCCTGCGTGATTTTGGGCTCCCAGGTGGGATGGGTCCCTTTGGGTCTCAAGCAACAATGACCAAATTGGTGTTGAGGACAATTTGGGACTGGGATAAGTGCAAAAGGTACAGCAGGGTCCTTATGATCCCAACTGCTTTTGAAAAAAGGAAAGGTTTTGGACAGGAGCTGGAAAAGCTCATTCTGCTCTGTCTCATTGGGTACTCTAGTAGATCAAACAAGCGGCAGTTGAGATCTGCCCTTGTCTTGGAGGATGGGCAAAATCCACTATGAAAGGTTGGATTTGATGAGAGAGGAAGGTTCACAAAAATTCAAAGGCCAGTAGCCAGTCCCGTCTTGCAAGAGGTCTCTTTGAAACAGTGCAATTTTAATTGATATTACTATTGATAGCAGCAGAGTTTAGCTCTTACTGTTTCATTTCTGGTGGTTTAATCTTTCCTTCTTTTAGTTTTCAGAGTTTACTCATCCAGCTTCTTTATACTATCATAAGGTTGAGAATTCACCTTCCAAATGAAGGGTTAAATTTCTTATCAACTCACTCCATTTGCTGGAGATTTAAGCGTGGTGTGATAAGACAGAGGTTACCAAGGCTGTGAGAAAACGCTTGAAAAATCCCAAACAAAAATACAACCCCCAAATGTAAAAAAAAACCCTCAACAGACATGACCTGCAAATTATTTTTATATTTTTAATGCTGAGTGAAATATTTCACCCAGAAATATGTGTACTCCTGCCTTTCAGTGCCAGGTGGAAGGAAAAATATCATCATATCTGTCACAGCTGTTTGAACCCACTTTCTCTTGGGTGATCTCTGGAGGGAAGGGTAACAGTGGCATAATCTGCTGCTGTAGGATGGTTCACATGAGCGAGGGTGTTTTGTGTAAGGGAAAAAGAAACACTTCAAAACTTTCAGGATGATTATACAGAGGTCAAATAGTTGGTGATTTGGGAATGGGGGAGGAGGGGCAGAGGATTGACCTTTATTTGGGCTCTTTCTGCCCTGTTTCAAAATTAACTTAGTTAAAGTATGTCTACCATAAAGGAGGATTTGGCAGATGGAAGTGGAACAGGCAGTAATCGTTTTGTAATGTTGTATATTCTTTCCTTTCTCTGTTGATAAAAATGTGTTAAAAAAAAAAAAAGTCAGAACAAATGGTACACATTTAAAATCTTATGTTAATCACCTTTCTGCTTTCTCAATGAATATTTTAAGCATAAAGACTAAATATTGAAATAAAACAGAGTGAAGAATTACCAAGATGCAAATGGAGATCTTGTTGGCTCCTAATTAATCATCTGTGAACTATAAAGCTATTTTCAATTAGCCTGACAAATCAAAGGAAATAATCATCTTTGCTGATATTAAGCTTGAGAGATTATTATTTTTTAATTCGCAATGCTACAACCTTTCCCTCCTTGCTCATCAACAGATTGCAGTAGGACTAAAATATTGATTCCAGGACCTCACCTCAGCAATGGCAAACATTAGAAGAGGATTTGCATGGCAGAATTTTGCAGTCTGCAATTTTTGTGTGGTTTTGTTTTTTTTTTTTTTTCATTTGCTTTAGATGAAACTGGCTCCTGAGTTTCTCTCTTTAACTCTTTTTTCCTTAAAAGTGGAAATATGTTCTTGCAGTTTCCTTCTGATGTTGGTTCACAGGTCTTAGGGGCATTGAGTGAAATGAAGCAGGATTGGGGCCAGCCCAGAGAATGAGCATCCTGTAAAGGACACAAATGGAGACACTCTGTCTGCATATACTCTAGGAAATATATACATTTTGTCTAGAGACTTCTTACATCAATTATCTTATATTTCAGTGTCAGGAGGAGGATGAACAGAATCCCTAAGATCACATCCCCCCAGCTACCACCTAAGATGCTAAAGTAGCATTAGCTACTTTAAACACTAGTTTTGTCAATTTCTCAATTAATTTTTATTTTTTTAAAATCATATTCTATTTGAGGAAATTTTAATATCTTGGAGGGTTTTGTTTGTGTGTTTGTGCTTATGCTTTTTGTTTGCTTGGGTGGACTTTTATTCCTTCTTTTCTTCCCTTTAATGAGTAAAATCTGGTTTACAGAAGAGGCTGAGAACTGTTGTTCTTGGGCAAACACCTTGTGAGTGGCCACTCTGCCTTTCTTCATTGCTGACATTGCAGGGAAGAGCTGATGATGGGTAGGTTGGAGCAGGAGTACCCTCTGAGTAATGGCTTCACTTTGGTAATCTATATTGTGCAGAAAACACCATGGAAGACATTAGTGGGGTCAAATCTTATGGTCTTTTTGCAGGCAAAATTCCTTTTGGGAATTTGAGTGAGTAGTAGCTGCTGTGCTGCTGTGTCCATTGCAGCTACATTTTACTCCAAGCAAAACTCCACTGACAGCAGTGGAAGGATTCCTAATGAGTAATGCAATGAGGCTTGAATCAAGACATCCTATGTATTGTTTTCAACCTTGTCACCTTGATTTATCCAGCCTACAGAAGAGGGGACTGAGGAGAGGCCTCATAGCATTCCACAGCTTCCTTGTCCAAGGGGGATGTGCAGTGACAGGAGCTGATGTCTCCTCTCTGGTGACCAATGACATGACCTGAGGGCAGGGCCTGAAGCTGAGTCAGGGCAGGTTTAGGATATTAGGTTTAGGATTTATTAAAAAATTTAGGATATTTATCACTCAGAGTGTGTTTGGGCACTGGAACAGGTCCGCCCAGGGAAGTGGTCACAGCACCAACCCTGACAGAGTTCAAGGAGTGTTTGGACAATGCTCTCAATGCACATGGTGTGACTGTTGAGGTGTCCTGTGCAGAGCCAGGAGCTGGACTCAATGATTCTTGTGGTTTCCCTCCAACTTAGGATATTCTAAGATTCCAGGATCTCAGTTAATGTTTTAGCTCTACTGTTCCCATAGTGGTACACATGTGCACACAGCTGTTGTGATATTGAAGAGATATTTTTAAGATTACCAGCCTAAGTGCTTTGAGGATGAAGAAAATAGAAATGCTGCAATTAACACAATCTGCAAACTTTTAATTTTTATCCAGTGCTTTTGAATCATGAGTTGACCTAGGATGCATCAAGACCTGCATTTAGGTTCAGCTTAGCAATGTGTTTTTGAAGTGATTTCCTCCCAGGTGGTAGTTCCACCTTGGAGGGATGAGATTTTACCTTGGCTCATGAAGCAGGGTTTCCTTGGACCTCCACCTACTACACTCATGGCAACTCAGGCCTCAGGGCCAGAATAAATTACACTGAAGTTACCCCCAATATATGGTCTTTGAGTCCCCAGCATGGGTTGTTTTCCCCTCCAGAATCACTTGCATTTCTAACATACACAGACTCATAGACCACAAGTTCTCATACTCCTTTTTGGTCACTGAGACTTTTGATTCACTCAAGACTGATTTTAATCTGGGGAAGAATCTGAGTGGATGATGAAGGGACAAGAGGGAGCCTGTTTTGGGTTTTGCAAAGCTTAGGAGGTGTTTGGGATAACAAACCAAAAGTTCTTATTTGAAAATCTCTACAAACTAAGCCTTTATAATGTCCTATTTACCCCCATTTCTTCCTATTTACCCCTTCTATAGATGTTCTATATGGTACTGGAAAACTCAACCCAGTCTTGTCATATGGAAACAGGTACTAAATGTGTGATCATCATCAAGATGTCAAATTTCACACCCTGAACTCTGCTTTGTGTGTGCAGAACTCTCAGTGGTATCTAAAGCTAGAGTCTCATGCCTGTACTTATTCTTCAGAATATTAAATATCGAATTCTTTAAAAATACAATATTCATCTCAGCCGGAACTGAGATAAATAAATCCAATGCTGAATTTCTTCCACTTCCTCCCACCCCTTAATCTGGAGAAAAGATGGGTTGTGAAGATAAATCCATTGCTTGTGCAGATTTGGATGCAGGTTGAGCACCATGGAAAACCCATCTACTTCCAGAGATCTGCAGGAAAGCAGGAGGAGGAGGAGTAAGAAAAATAGAGGTCCATGGCTCAGGAAGGGCAATGTCCTCCCTGTGCCCTGAAAGAGGCAAACGAAAAAAGCCAGGTGTGATTATCATATGTAAAAGGGACAATAGAGGAGGAGAGAGGGTGAATAGTTCAGTCTGGTGTTTCCTAACATTTTGGTGGCTGATTTTTTAATTTTCACACTTGTTTTTTTAAAATGCAATTTTTGGTTTCTTTCTTCTGTAGAAATACACATTTACAGGTGGGTGCTTATGGGTGGTATGGACTCCATACCTTGTCACATAAGAAATGGAATGTGCGTAGGTGTGTCTGTACCCAGAGCAGGGTCCCTGTGTCACCTGTCAGTCTGTGCTGGTTCTTTGTGTGTCTGTGTGGATGTCTAAGTTACAGCTCTGCAGAAAACCAAGGCACAACACAAATGTACAGCAAATTTATACCTGTTTCACACAATTCCCTGAGGCTATGCAGACTCTCGTGTGGATGTTGGATCACTCTAATGTCGAAGTGTATTTCCCTTGTTATATGTTTAAATTAAGGCTTTGACCTGAAGCTCAACTCATTTTTTTCTCTCAAGGTACAAAACACCTGGTTATTTAACCTGTCCTTTTACATTTCCACTCTGGGTTACTGTTGACTGCAGAGGCACTGAAATAATTAATGAAAACCTGTCCTCTGGGAAGACAGAAGTGACTGAAATGCTCATGGAAAGTTTGCTTGCAAGCCTCACATGCTGGTGTTCATGCTAACATGGATAATTAGTGAACCACCTGCATGCATATTTAGACTTAGCCCATGACCATTTTAATTCCCAATTAATATTGCATTGTAATATTACAGTGCAACTGTTCATTTCACTGTTTGTGTGTTAGAATCACATTAACCTTCTTACACTTGTTAAATGGATAACTCTTTTCCTGCTAAATCACAAATCACCCAGTGCATAACTCGGGGTGGTCCCATGGCTTCAGGTAACACTACTGTCTCCAGACCTGGATTTCTTTATTCCAAGTCAGAATACAATCCTTCAGCTCCAGTTCTGCTTTTAATTACACTCTTCCCAGATATTCACCAGTCATAGAGGAGCTTCTTCTCTCAGCTGCAACTATCGTGATAAAATTAAGAAGTCAGAAGAAATGGAGAAGTCACAGTATGGGTTGCTGTGAATGCAAAAGGGGTGATGGTGACTTGTTTTTGACACTGGTGGTTTGTTCCCCCACATGCCAAGACTGCCCATGGCTAGGGAGGCCAGGATCCTTCTCTGCAAGAAGTGAAGTTGCAAAACCTCAAGCAAGTTACAGAAGGTCATCCCTCTTCTCCATGCATGCAGAAATGATGGCTGATGAATTTACTTCCTGCAGCGTCGCACTGGAGCAGATTTATAGATTCTGTGATAAATTTTAAACTATATTTAGGGACTCTGAGGAAACAGTAATGAATAGACACAGGTCTTGAACTGTTATTCTTGATTGCAGCTGCTTCATAATAGACTTTTTTTAAAAGTATCAGTATGGGACAGGAAGTGGAAGGGAATATAAAATTATGCTGAGCCCAGAGAAAGGAGGATCCTCAAGTAGGAATTGAACAAGACCCATGGGAAAGCCAAAAATGAGGAAGGAGGGACTGAACATATGATGGATTTCTGAACAGTCACCCAGGGTCTTTCCATTAATAGCAGGCAGGATGTTTTCCTTTATGAAAACCCGATTAAGTTTGTCAGACACTGATAACCTTTCTATAAGGACTTTCATTCTGTGTACTGGATGCATGGACGTAAAAGGGATATTCTTGCCTATTAATTTCCGTAGGGTGGCTTTTCTATAAAATCCTGGACATCCAAAAAGGGTTATGCTTCCATCTGCTCCTGCCAAACTTATTTGTATTTAGGAAACCTTTTCCAAAGGGGTCATGGGAGAGGAAGGTGAAAGCCTATGGATTTGATAATGTAAATTTGTCCCTGTTCTCTATGCATAGCTACTTCATGGATGTCATAAAGGAATGGTTGTTTTTTATTTTACAGAGTTGTCCTTTTGCATCAAGAGATGTAAAACTGGTGCGCAGGCTCCAGTGGGGATGTCTCCTTATCACTTTATTGGAAAATTGACTGGAAGTTTTATCACACAAACTTTAAGCAGCAAGTTCTGTATCTCTGCTCTGAGCTGCTGTTTCAGTGTCCTGTGTCTCAACTCTTGCTCTTGGAGTGGACAACACCCAGATCTTCCCTTGGCTTCTGGCTTTAGCAGCAGGTCTCAGATTCTACTTGCCTGTGGTGCAGAGGATATCTGCCCAAACTGTCCCTAACCTGTCTGAGTGGAAGGAGTTGGTCTCTGGGAGATTTCTTTTGGAGTTTTGTAAGAATTGAGACAGAAGAGGCTTTTCATGCCTCCTGCATTCTCAAAGACCTCAGGATAGTCAAACATTTGAGTGCTTGCTTTACTGGAGTATGATAGATCAACACAGAGTGACTAAGCAGCTCAGACATGATTTATGATGTTTGGAGAGATGAGGAGATCCTGTGTTTTCACTAAATTTTCTTTCCATTCCCTCTGGTCTACTTGATCCACCTCTCTGACATGATGTCATGCATCTTCACTGTGCACATAGAGTGAATACCTCTCCAAATCAAATCTGTCTTCAAACTTTGATGACCAGGTCTTCATGCCAGCATTGCTAAAATCAGTTGCCAGGTCTCATTCTCTGCTCACTCCCAGGAACTACTGAATTCTCCCTTCAGGCTATTGGATAACCAAATTTTCTCTCTTCTCCACCATAAATCTCCTGACTTAGGAATGAGCCATTTTTTCTCTAAGGCAGTGGAAGTCTGCAGTCACTAACAATCCAGGGACATAGAAGAGGAAACATCTATCATGCCTATAAAAGTTTATTGATTTTGGTAAGTGCTCTGGCTGAGATCGATCCATATAAACATATTCCTACTGTTGCAGGATAAACAGAAAGATTCTCAGGTGCTTTAGATAGCCCTGTAATGTAATTTAAGCATAATCTTTGACAATTTTTCAGTTGGGTGACTGACTATGGCTTAGGAACATGAATAGTTTACACTACCCAAATGGGGGATGTGTCCTCTCCACAGTTTATGGGTATAGAGATATTTGTGTTCCCATTACCTGCAGTATGGGATTAGGAGCAGGGTGAGAGACTCATGTGTGAGTCTACAGGAGCTATAGCACGTTGAAACATATCAGGTGGCGGGGTGAGCACCCACAAACATGATCAGATTGACTTTCAAAATAATTTATTCTGCATCCCTTTTGCTAAACTAAAGTGAAACCTTTCCTGTGTATAAAACCACATGATCTCATTTCAAAAGACCCTGCATTTAAGTGTCTGCTTCTTAATTTTTATTCCCCTGTCTCATATAATCCATTCTTAAGGCCTCTGGTCTTTGCTAGATTTGCTACTTGTGTTCAGCAATGCCCCTTGAAGCATTTAGTGCAGCAGGATAGATTCAGTTGATTCAGCAATTGATTCAGAAATATGAATCTACCCAAATCCTGACCTTACAGAAGAGGTGGCTTCTGAAAAACTCCTCTCTTCTCCCTTGAGGTGTCAATGGAAAGCCTCCTGCCTCATTTGTCGGCTTTGGCAGAGCCCTGAGTGAGGGTTGGATTTCCTGGGCTGTCAGCCATTCTTGGTCCTCAAAGGAACAGACAACCTGTTACAGGTGATCAATAGATGCCATTGCCTGCCCTGGTGTGTGAGGCTTTTCAAAAAGAAACTCCCAGGAGGAGAATCAAGCCTGGGATGTAATCTTGACCACACTCAGTTGACATTCAGTGAGAGGCATTTATGAAGGTGGAGTCTTCCTTCCAAAAGTTCACAGCAAATGTGCCTCAGGCAATGAAAAAACAGATGAAAAAGAGTTGTCGAATCCTTCTCACTGTTTTCTTTATTTTTTTGGTACCAGTGTCATGGTATTTTTTTCCTCCTTTATACCTAAGGAAGGTGGAATTACCCTTGGAATGGAGTGATCATTTGGGTGGCCCTTTAACATTTTAAGTAGTCAGGAGAAGTCTGTCTCTGTCCTCAGTTGTACCAGTGTAATTGGTTTTGGTGGTGTCAGAGCTGTGACACTAAGGCTGGAATTAATCCAGGAAGGTATGTCTGAATTATACCTATTAGTGAGCAGCATTTGTGCTCAAGCTATCTTTGCAGTGAGTATCCAGCAGCAATATTCCTGGTTTTGAGAAAAGACTTTTATTTAGAATCCTCATCTCCAAAACCTGCATCAGTGCTCATGGGAGCTGGCCAGTGGCTCATTGGGACACTGAAAAAAACTGATATTTCCTCCTGAGATCCCTTGTAACAAATTTCTGACTGTTCTTGATGCATTATCAGGATAATTTTATATGTTTCTCTACCATCTAGGTTTGGTATTAAATCCTTAGACCAGGTTAAATGTCCAACTGGAGATATGACCTTTCCAGGTCTATCTAATGAAATATGTGTCCTCAGGCTTAAGGTTTTCCCAGGCTACAAATACAAGGTTTACTTACCAGCAGTTGTCTGGATCTTCTTGACGTAGAGAGAAAAAGTCACTTCTAAAATTTTAATCTTATACATATTTTAGGCAGAATTTTTGGGAAGCCATCCACATCCTGGAAAGACCCATTTCTTTTCCTGGAGTAGCTCTACTGAAGATCTGGGCTTTGCCAATATCTGGAAAAGAGAGAGGTAAGTCCCAGCCAAAACTGACCACATGCAATGCAAGGATGACTTTGCTGGCCTTTGACCTTCCCCCAGAAGATTTTTGGGTTAGTTTGGAAGTGGCAATGCACTATTTGAACTGCGAGGGATTTTCCAAGGAATACAGTGGGTAGGTTAGGAGAGAGACTCCCAATGCTCCTCTTCTAAAAACTTCCATCCAAAATGGCATCCCAGTTAGGCCTCGGAGGCCCAAACCTTTTCAGATCTGTGCATCTTTGTTTTTATGTCAAAACTGTGCTCAGTGTTGCAGTGATTCTTCTTTATGTTTATTATGATCAACTAATTTGCATTAATCAGGTTTTCATTTTGGTATCAAAAGGGCTCCTGGCAGCAGCAGCAATAATTATAGACACAAATAATTTTAATATTTATCTTATCTAACATCTGAGCATGTATTTGGAGGGCACCCAGACACAGCAATGATGTTAAAGGAGCTTGAAATGCCATTGTATAGGTAAATAAACAAACACATAAATACTTTGATTCTCAGCTACATAAAATTATTGCTTCACACATCTTAAGGGGGAGTTATTTCAAGGTAAAGCATCGTTAAAGCTCTAAAATCAAGTCAGGACTACTGAGGTCTATTTTAACTTGTATATTTAGCCTGTTGCAATATTATGGTCATGTGGGCACAAATCTATGAAGTGGCCCTTAAAAATTATATTATTTTTCCTTGCCCACGTTAGCTTTGACTTTATCTGGGATGGTGGCAGAGAGCTTTAGGCTCCAATGCCTAATTCTGTAAATTATTAGGTTCTCATCTTTTTGTACATCTGAAAAATGGAGCTAATTAGTCTCATGCCATCAAACATTGTGAAAGCATTTGAGATGCAAAGTATTGTATCTACTTCATTATGCAAGAATAACAATGCATTTCTGAAGGTGAGGTTAAAAGCTTCAAAGCTAAAAGAAAAGAGTAAAGTCACTGCCATAACAGTACCAGCTCCAATCAGTGACCTCAGAAATGCCAAAAGCCCCTTTACAATAAACCTATTATTGCAGTTCTTTGCCATGGCAAGAAAAAGTTGATGCTTTGTCTGAAAAATATTGTTCTCTGAGATTAAAATCCTGATAGATCTTCTAAATCTGCAACCATGCCAACATACAAAGCATGGCTATGCAAAGGAATCAGTGTTCGTTTCAGTTGTCAATCTTAAAAATGTTAGATATTCACAACATGAAAAATAATCTTGGCTACTAAAGTTCTAGGTTATGGCACTGCATTAGGTTCTTCTCACAGAACTTAGTCCTGGTGAGTCAAATAAGTTTGCAGTCTCCTTGAATCTGGGTTTTGTTTTCAAGTTAGTTTTACTGAAAAAATAATGTGTGAAAGGGATGGAGACTCATTTCAAAACTGAGCTTGAAGGTGACAGAAAAAGCTATGGGGAAATTAATCCCCAAATATATTATTTCTACATTTTCATAATATTTCTCTTTCAGACATATATTTGCTTTCATGCTTAAAAAGCAAAAAAACTTCTGATATTTCATTTTGTAAAAGCATTTTGCATAAAAAATGGACTTTAAAAAACAACCAACCAACCAACCAATCAACCAACCAACCAACAAACCAAAAAATATATTAATAAGGCAAATTAATGTGAAAATTTTAGGGTCAAGTTGAACTAAATATTTTGCCTTAACCTATAATACATTCAAAAATAATTCAGCACAAAGTGAAAAAATGAATGTTAACCATCTTTAATTTTTATATTCCATTTCTAGATGGAATCCCTCCAACAGGGGGGATATTTCTAGCAAAAGGTAGTTTTTTACCACACCCAGGTTGTTCTTGGACTTAACCTGCACTTTTTGAGATCAATAATCAAGCTAGGCCAACGCAGCCTGACTTCAGAAATCTCATCATTAAAAGGGATTGTGACATTTTATTGCTCTTTTTAGGCACCCTGTAGAGATATCCAGTGTAAGAAAAGCTTTATTTTATCTATGACTGACATACTGAATATATCCATGAATGAGATCACACATTTCTGTCCGGGCAGGACCATGAAAAGTAATGGCTCTGTTTAAAAAGAGCATGTGCATTCATGTGCAGAGTGAGGAGCTGGACTTCTTGGTTGGGCATAAAAATTTAAAGGCTTTAAACTATGTAGTTATCAATTCAGCTCTCAAATAATTGGACCTCTTCACTCTGGGTTTTTGGCATGAAGATTTCTAAGGCCATCTTGACAGAAGAGCACTAAGATTTAGAGCACACAAGAGCTCTTCTCTTCTCTTCTCTTCTCTTCTCTTCTCTTCTCTTCTCTTCTTCTCTTCTCTTCTCTTCAACTCTCCTCTCCTCGAACTCTCTTCTCCTCTCCTCAAACTCTCCTCTCCTCTCCCACTGTCTTTCCAAGACAAGTTGTGTCCCAGCATAGAGGTTCCAAGTACAGAAATAGGTTCATTTTAAGGCAAGGAATCAGTCTCAAGTGGTCTCAGAAATCTCATCCTGAAGGGTAGGTATCATAAAATGTGCATTGTTTTACTTCTTTAGGACAGACTTTTGGAAGGTTACTAAAATATTGTGATACAGATTCTTCCAAGACATCAGGTACTGGTGGGGAAAAAGAAGTCAGCCTACAGGAGCCAAAGCTCCTTGTGTATTTTCACAAGTCCTTCAGCTGCTCCCCCCTAATCCAGGAATGTAGGGGTGTAAATCCCAATCTAATATCTTGGTTATGTTTGTTCTACTACTAATAATAACTCCACCTACTAGACATGGGGCAAAACTCACTGACATTTGTAAGGCCATCTGGGTCTTACAAGTAAGACACAGTATGAATAAAATGTTCTGTAACAAAAACAGTGCTGACATTTCTAATTTTTGCTAACAGGTGTCTTGCCAGCCTGGAAATGGGGCTTTCCTGACAAGACAGCCCCAGAAGAGAACCCCAAAAAATTTTCACACCTTGCCTTTTATCTCCCATTTCTAAAAAAAACTTGTGAAAAAGAATAAATCCCTTGGGAACATAGGCAGGCTGTTCCCAAAGTTTGATTTAAAAGGGGAACAACCCATCAGGTCAAGAGAAATGGTTAAGTGCAGCAGTGCTCAGTTACCTCTGTGTGACCTTCCTTGCAAACGTGGACGGGAGCCTTTCAGCAGTGCTGCAGATGTTGGATGACTCCGCTTGTGCTGTTGAAAGACAGGGGTGATAAATAGCATCTGAGCCACGTTTCTCCCCTCCTTCAGGCAGAAATTGAGGATCTCAGGTATACAGCCTTGGGAGAGTGATTCATGAGGTACCACTCACAACGGCTTCCTCCGAGGGAGAAAGCTGACACTTCCAGGACACTGACCTCAAGCCCATGTACATTTTATGTGTTTCAGCACCCTCAGGAAAACCAAAATTAGACGTTGCCTCCCTGTATTTAACACTTAGAGACAAGCAAGCAACATGGCTGGGTAACAAATGCTTGAAAAACAAATATCAGAGAGGGAAAAAAAAAAAAAAACAACCAACTTCACTTGGGTGAATTTGAGCTTGTTTGGAAGTGAACTGACTACCTTTTTGTACCTCCCCACGTGATTACCTTACAGAAAAACAACACCTCAGCCAAAAAAAAAAAAAAAAAAAGGGCAGACCCACACAGATTTTGCACTTTGTAGAGGCAAATCTGCCTTCGTTATACAACTATGTCTGGCCAGGCTGAGCCTTGCACCAGGCTCCTCATGCCTTCCCCTACCGTGCAGCACACGAGCTCGAGATGTTGGCAGCTGAGTGTAGGCAGGATCTCAGATATCATGGCAATATAAATAAATAGAGAATGATGAGATAAAATATACGGGCAGATGGAGGTGCTGATAGCAAGATGGGCTGATAGGGTGGTCAGGGTTACTGTGCTTTAGCACATGCATAAATACGTGGGTTGTACCCCTTGCCCTGGGGGCAAAATATCCAGCATCCAACATGACACACATGTGGCCATTCAGCCAAAAGTACTCCAAAGCCTTTGGGAAGAATAAACCTTACCTTGTAAGGAGCACTCAGAGTAACAGCATTTTGTAATAAAAAAAAAAAAAAAGAAATTTTTTTTAATGGCATGTATTCAGAAGTGGGACAGGCATGATTTGACCCCAGGGTTTCAAGAAAAAGATAAAATCCCTGAACACTCCAGTATTTCCCGTACCCATCTCCACTTCTTTAGGTGGGAAAATACCTAGTTACTAAGCTGAGAGGAGATTCTATTATAAGAAATATCCAAATGGCCTTTGGAAAAGTTATATTTTTGTTACATTTCCAAACATTCATAGATTTGGTTTGGGCTAGAAATGTCCTTAAAAATCATCTAGTTCCTGTCTCCGTGCCATAGGCAGGGACATTTTCCACTAAACCAAGTTATTCCAAGCCCTGTCCAACCTGGCCTTGGCCACTTCCAGAGATGAGGCTGCTACAACATCTCTGGGCAGCCCTTGCCAGTCTCACCACCCTCGCAGTAAAGAATTTCTTCTTCCTAATATCTAAACCTGCCCTCTGTCAATTTAAAGACTTTCCCCCTTGTCCTGTCACTCCATGCCATTGTAAACAGCTCGTCTTCAGCTCTTACAGCCCCTTCAGGTATTAAAAGGCTGCAATAAAGTCACCCTGGAGCCTCCTCTTCTCCAGTCTGAACAAACTCAATTGTCTAAGTCTTTCCCTATAGGAGAGGAGTTTCATCCCTCTAATCACCTTTGTGGCCTTGTCTGGCCCTCCCTGCTATGAGAACCACCAGACAACACGTGAGGTGTCTGGGCTGTTGCCTTCTCCTGACACTTGGCCAGCTTTTCAGCGTACAGATGTTGTTGTGGACCTGTACGAGCTCAGTGGTGAGCTTGAATTCCTGCCTGAATTCCTTCATCATGCTGTCTGTGAGCCCCTTCCCAAGGATAATGGCCACAAAACACTCTCTGGTTCTGGTCTGGTTTGACACAGAGCCTGTTACTTGCTGGGAATTTTTGCCAGAGCACTGGTGATGATTTGGAACACTGTCTTGTTTCATGCTCACTTACTGAATTCAGCCTTTGGTGACAAGCAATTAGCACTTTGTAATCTATGGTGTGGAGGGCGATATATATGTTTTAATAAACAGAACATTTTTACCAGGGACTAAACACTGCTTGAATTTGCTGAAGTAATTTGTCACCAAAGTAAATAAGGGACGTGTTAAAAAAATCATGGGTATTTTTAGGGTAAAATGCTTCCTTTATGAAAAGTAGCTACTTGAAGCTTTTTGCATTTTTCATTTCCAAATGGCATTTTCCTTGAAGGATTGACCTAATTTATTTTAAAAGAAAGAGATAAGAAAGAAAACTTTTAAATGACTTCCAAATGATACTCAACATTTCATTTTCAGATGAAGAAAATGTTTTGAGCTGACTCAAACAATTTTTGTTGTTATTGTTGTTTGTTTCATTAAAACCAAATGAAAACCTTCAAACTTCCCGTTCTGCTTTGCTTTGACTCTTGTAATTTTTTTCCTCTGCATTTATTATGCTTGGACCTGCTGCTGGAAAATGCAGTAATTTTCTGAAGTGAATCACCACTGGTGACCTCTTTGAAAATAGTTTTGGTGATACACCTCAAATATCTCCAATCTTTCATGTCTTTCCTCAGGTCTGAGCATTTGTTAATTAAGCATTGCCACACAGTGCCAAGGGAAGAAAACTAGTACCATAAAATGAATGCAGGATTTTATGTGACCTCGTTGGAGATATCAGGACTGTAATTTTTTCCAAGCAAGGAGTAAAACTGAAATTCTTGGAGTGTTTCCTCAAACCACAGTAGGTGATTCTGCATCACTGTTGGGGTTGTCTGTCCATGTAAAGTGGTCAAGAATGCAGCCACAAGTAACAGTGGCTAAGAAATTATGATTTTTTTTTTTTTTTTTTTTGGATAAATGACACTCTCCAAGCCACAATGTTGCCTTGTCTGGGACATTTCACAGAGGGTAATCAGGCACTAGTACAAAATTAAAGAAAAAAACACCAACCCAACTGAACTTTCTGTGGATGTGCAATGCAAACAAAAGCACTGCTTTGCCTTCCCCACCCTTGCACCAAAACTATGTTGAGGTTTTGGAAAGTATATTCATATTTTCATTTTCACTCCTCCAAGGTAGGACAAGAAGCAGGATGGGCTGAAATACCACAAAGGGCCGCCTGGTCTGGGTAGGTTTGCAGCACGTTTTTGCAGGGCTCAGGATGGCTCTTGCTCGTGAGCAGGTTTGGAGGTGGGGCCTTTCACGTGAGCCAAAACCTTCCCCCAGCATCACTGTCTTAAGTGTAAAGACTGAATCCTTGTCGTGGGTGACTGAGAATGGGTCTGGATAATGGATACAAAGAGGGCAAAGTAAAATCTTCATTCCTAAACTAGAATTGCAAAATCATAGAAGTTCCTGAGTTGGAAGGATCCGCAAGGATCATCAAATCCCACTCCTGGCCTTGCTCAGGACAGCCCCAAGAACCCCACCAATGCCTGAGAGCATTTTCCAAACACTCATTGGGCTCTGGCAGACTTGGGGCCATGACCACTTCCCTGGGGAGACTGTTCCAGTGCCCCATCACCCTCTGAGTGAAGAACTAATGTTAGTTCAGCCTTGGCCAAGTTTTTATTGAGGCTGCAATAATTTTTGTTCTTGTTGAAATCAAGATAAATTTTACACCAATCTTAAACCAAAGCAGAGGTCAGCCAACAGGTAGGGACCAACGGCAGAGGAGTCAAGGAGAATAAACCAAGATTATTTAATAGGAGAATTACAGTCTTTTATTTGCATTGTTTCTTTTCCCCAGCTCCAAGCTTTGCATAAAGCTGTCTTTGTTAAAACATTGTGTTAGGCTACAGTCATGGGTTGGCAAAAGAGGCCTTAATGCTGGAGTTTAATGCAGTACAAAACCAAGGTATAGTTGCTTTAAATGAAAATCAAGGGTAGGCAGCCTCCTGAGAGCCTCAAAGTTTAGACAAATTACAAGAAGTATTTCTCAGGTGAAATTGGAAAGGGTGCTCTGTGATGCAGAAGAGTGGCCATGAGTCCTCTGTGTTCACACCATCCTGGGTATTGTAAGAAGCTTTCTTGTGAAACTGTTTGCCAAACCAGAAGTCCTAAATTGAAATGTGTTGACAGAAGGAATCTTACTACTTATTTATAATTTGAATGCATCTCGAGGCAGGTTATGAGATGATGCGGGTAAGTCATGATCCACCCTCCTTCCTTCCTCCCTGTGTCCTGGTGCTCATTCCAGCACTGGCCAGGGCTCTCAGGGTGTTTGGTATTTTGGGTGCTGATGCTGAGCATCATCCCTTCACCCTGTGCTTCAGAGGAGAGAGAGTGTGCTGGGAACTTGGCAGGATCAGACCCCTCACCTCATGCAATCCTATGACCCTGAGGGAGCCCACACACGGATTTGTTCCGTAACACATAACAAACAACTCTGTTTTACTTAGAGGGAGGGAGATGAGCACTTTGAGCAAATGATGCATTAAATCAGGGCTGCCAACTGCACCTTGATGTGAGTGCTTTATGCCAAGATCTGTCTATCTATCTATCTAATCTTTTATATTCCCAGCTCTTCCTGCTCATCTATCTATCCATCTCTCTCACTCCCTCCCTGAATGTATTTTCCTTATTTCAATCTCTTTCTGCCTATCTGTCAGTTAATCTATCTACTTATTTTGATGTCTGTCATCAGTATAACATCTGTTAGGGTGTTTTAACTGTGCTGGCAAAGGACACATTACAATTCCCTTGACACAAGTACAGTTTCATGGAAGTCAGGCCCAAGTTTACCTTGACTGAAATCAAGTGAAAACAGCAGTTGGGCAGCAGGTTTTATTGTCCAGTGGTCAGAGTCTGGAGATGGAGTATAGAGCTAGGATCTAGTCCATGGACTGCTGTGGAATTGTCACCTTGTAATCCCTCTTTTGCCCTCATAAAGTTTTTCTCCATTTCTTTTTTTCGCATTTCTACACTCTCCAGGCCTTCTGTAAACACCATTTTTGTCTGGAAAACTGGCCTGCGGACTCTTTGGCACATATAGATGTGACACTTAGGGAGGGACATGGTTTTGTGGGAATGTCAGTCATTGGACCTGATGATTGTAGAGGTGTTTTCCAGCCTATTATCCCTAGGTGCTACTGAAAGAAAATGGTGTGTTGTTTTCCCCCTTCTCTGCTCTCACATGTAAAGGGTACCTTCCATTTCTCTTTAAGGGCATCAAGCGTGGAACTGTCATTTTGCATTTTCATTTGAGTGTGGATAACTGGTTGTATTCTCTCCAACTACCAAATATTTTATTTTTTATTTATGTTTTGCTTTCTGTCATCTGAAAGCAAATGAATCTGTTCCTCTCTTTTGTCCCCCCATCTCCTGCCTCTTTGTTGTCCCCATGTTTTACTTCTCTGTATGTGGTAAAACATATGCTTAGCTTACTTGGATTGTGTTCCCATATATTAATTTCTACAGCCTGCAGCGAGCCATGAAAACCCATCTGAGCAGGGAAATAACAGTAGCTGTGCATTGGCTGGTAAAGGCAGAGGAAGAGTTTCAATGTACACAAGGAAATCGAACCTCTGATTTGCATAAGACTAGACTGTGCTAATTTGTTGAGTGAATAGATAGATGAGGAACAAAAACATGCCTTAAAGCATGCATGGATAGTTACTGCAGAAACCAGAACCCAAAATGGGTCAAATCCAACAGGGAAGCTGTCAGAACCCACTGTCTGCTGCTGCTGCTGGAGCTGGTCTTGATCAAAGGGTGCATAAAAAGCAAATATTCATCTGCTCCATGAAACCACAGTCCTTGGATTTGAAAGGCATCAGGGAGCCACCTGGCAAGAAAGGATGCACCAGAAGTGATGTTATACACAGGGATGTATGTGGGATTATTCTAAGTTCCTGCAAAACCTAGGATCATTATTTTTTTTCAGAGTTTGCAATCCATATAAATCTCCCCAGAGTTTGTCAGAGAAGTTTTGCTAGAGAGGCACAGAGTGAGACAGATGGGAACATGATCTCATTTCCTTTCCTTTCCCAGTGAAGTGCTTGCCACTCCTGCAGACAAAACTTAAATTTCTCAAGGGAAATGAAATCAATGGAAGTCTCTGGGACTTTCCCTCTTTGTTACCTATGAAAGAGACAGACTTTAGGTCTGTGCTCAAGAAACATGATCACATTCAGCAGTGGACAGAGAGAGACTTGATGTTAGCCATCACATGAATGTACACAAACTTATGAAATATATATATGTGTGTGCAAGAGTGCATTTATATGCATGTGTATAATATATATATAAATCCAGCTGAGGAGGTTTTCCATGTCAAATGAATACCTGGGATCCCCAGGATCAGACAGTTTGATGAAACACTCTTTTGCTAAGCATTTGCTATTTTCTCCATCAATTTTATTTATTTAACTAACAATAAAGAGTGATCTCGGAGCAAGAAAGCAAATAATCATTTCTCAATGCGAAAAAACTCTAAAATAATAAATGCCAAGATCTCGCTGAGATGAAAGTCCTGAGGTGGTTGTTCTGGAGGAAGAGAAGCTGCTTTGTGGAAGTGCAATAATATTTTCCTTGCCTTAAGACTATGAAGGCTTTTCTGTTCAAGCTTTTCCCCTGGAGCTTTTGCAGGATACGGCCGTGTTATTACACCTTTGATAGCACACAGCCGGGCGATAGCTGCACTAGCAGGTGTGTTAGGGGTTGTAACGAAACTTTACAGTCAGGGCTTGTTTTCAGGAATCCGTTTGATTATGTCTTTAATTATGTTTGATTTATGTACGGCGAGGTGGCAAGAGACCGCAGCAAACCCGCAGCAAACCTGTCCATGCAGACGAGGTCCTGGGTGGCTCAGAAGCGTTGCAGTGTTTCTAACTGGAGGTTATGTGAGCCCTCCAGGTTGCTGAGCTGGGTATCTATGAGGGCAGTTGCCTTTCCTGCCTGCCTTTGGCTTGCTGCTGGCTGGAGACACTGGTTATTGTCCTCCCTGTGTTACTGAAAGCTGTCTGAGCACATTCAGAAGGAGGTGGTACAGGGGCCACCTGACCTCTTTCTCTGTGGAGAGTACAATGGAAGGAATATTTTCCTGAAAAAAAATTTAAAAATTCAGAAAGTAACATGAGAGGGAAATTCACAGGTGAGGGAAGTGAATCCTTCATTTCTTGAGGTGTCTGAAGGCAGGTTCAGTTCTTCTCTTTACAGGTTGATATTTGTCAGCGCTTCTTAAAATCTCCTCTTTCAGTTATTAGTATACTCACCATAAGAAATAATTTCTCTTGTCTTTTCTGATGTTTCCCAAGAAAAACAGAATACTTCATTGTATCCCTAAATCACTGTAAACCACCAATTACTTATTACTTACATGGCAAGCCTAGAATATCACAAGTTGCCCCTCGGGCAAGCAGCCATTACCCATCATGGAAAATAATGATCTGACTTTTGGACATCTGAAAAGGGGAGGGTTATAATCAAGGAGCTTGATTTTTCAGGGCACTGCCAACCGTTTATAGCTGGGAATTACAGAGAAGACATCTCCTTTGCTGGCAAACCACAAGGGAAAAATATGCAGATATCAAAGGAGTTCATGAACCTGGATACATCGCTGGGGTTGCTGCTTTTCCGCTGGGCTTTGACAGCCCTCTGACCTCCTGGCCTATGGAATATCCAATGGGACCAGTGAGATATGAGCTCTGAATGTGAGTGTAGGCCAGGTGAGGACTTGGATCTTCAATGGGAAGAACTACAAAACTTTACCTTGTCGACTATGAGGTCTTTGAGTACTGCTTTTGACTCTTCATAATCATTTACCAAATTCAGTAGCTATGCACAAAAAGCTAAGAGGCATCTTTGCCCTTGCAGACCCATTATAACCATGAGACACAAGTGTCTGTTTTATAAGTTACTTTCCACATGGTCATGCTCTGTATAATCTCTCTGCCCAGGAGTTTCCAAGGAGAGGAGATCTATCTATTTGTTTTTCTCCTGGATGTAGTGGTGTGTATTGTCCTCCTTCCCATGATGCGAATGTGTGCAGTGGGAAAATGTAAATTGACTGATTTTAGTATATTGATATCCTGTTGACAGTCTTTGGGATTCTTCAAAATAATTCCTTAATTAACTACTGCATTAATGAACACAATAGGGGTCAGTGGATTTGTAACCCTTTTTGTAGTATGTTTTCCAAGATTCTCTTCCAGTCCCTAGGAAAATCCTAGATAACTCTGGATGGGAACTGTGTCTGTTCCTGATTGAAGTGGGTCCTCCTCAGGAAGCCTGAATCTAATTCATCTATTCCTTCACTAGATTTTCTGTGAAATTTCATTTTCATGAAACATGAAACACCATTCATGAAACAATGAAACACCATTTCATTTCTTCAAGGGAATTGTTTATCCTTCTTTGTGTACTCCTTTTCTCAGCCCTCCTTTTCTCAGGAAAATTCTAGCAGGAAAGCTACTACTGAACTCATTGTTCAATCTAAGCAGTTGTATATTAAGGGGAGTGTTTGGAGTAGGAATATTGGGGGTTTAATTAGCTTCACCATTGAATACCTGTCTCAGGATTTTGTCGCAAAATTGTATCTGGGGTTGATGAATGTGCAGGAGGCAATGAGTTCCTATGGCTCTGGCATCCACCTACTCCATGCCATACACCCTAGGAAGCCTCAGTGTGTGAAATGCCCAAATATCTGAGATCCTACTGCAGCTTTTCTCCAAGAACATTCTGCTGACTACAGCCTCCCCCCAAGCTCTTGCTTCAGTACCCAGTTTGGCAGAGTCCTGCAAGCCATTTCTTTGGTCCTAATGACTACACAGCCCTCATTTTGAAGGCTCCTCAGTGTTTGCTTCAGGTATGCCAAAAAGAGAGGGCGCGGTGCAGACTTTGGTGAGTTGGCACCCTCTGACTTGAGTCAGTATTTTCAAGCCCTCATTTTTGCAGATGGTGGAACCTGGAGCACTGGCTCTGCTCATGGTCTTTTTCCTCCTGCCTTTCTTCCTTCAGGAGGCTGGTGCATGAGGGCAGAGGATGCAGATGGGAGCCTTTGGGATGGTGACCATCTTGGTCACATGGATGAGGTAAAGGAAACAACACTCACTTGTCAAGAACAACCCAGTGCTCCTCACAGCGTTGGGATGGCCACTCATCTCTGAGATAACCTTGTGGGTTTGGATTGGACCACTCGGCTGGGAGTTGTCCCCACTTTTCAAGCATGGCATGATAGCTAGAGTTGTCTACATGTGAGTGGAGTTATCTTTGGCAATGCAAAATGTGAAACCAGCCACAATGAGAGGATACAGTGTCACAGCTATATATTATAATAACTAATGGTGGAATCTTCTTTGGTGTGAGACCTTAGGGGCAGTTATGATAGAAAAGTGGGGACTGTATCATATAGAGTATCTAAGGCCAGGGATGTATTAATCCCACTCTGTTGGATTGCTTTGCCCAATCTGCCTTTTCCCTCTTTGTAACGTTTCCTCACCTCAGATCACCCAGCTCCTGGTGACAATAGATGGAGAGGACATGCAGCCTGGCCTCCGACCAAGGTGGGATTCTTCCACCTGCCCTACCTCTACCACACACGACAAAGAGACTGCTGTTAGTTCACAACCACTAATTCATTTCCCCCACTCTTGATTTTTTAATCCTGAAGTAAACATTCTGCAGCTACAGGACGGGTGGTATGCAGACACCGGGCCAGGGCTGGCTTCCACCATGGTGGTAAGAACGTGAATTCCACTGCAGGCTAAGGGGAAGGGAGAGCCCTCCAAGCTAATGTGATGTGGGAGGTCTAATTCCTACCATCACAGGCCTGATTTGTAGGCAACAGATTATTTCACTGGCTTTCACGATGGTTTTTATATCTTAGGATTTTTTTTAGTTTTTTTTTTTTTTTTTACATGAAAGCAGGAGTGTGTGGATTTTGCAGGTAAATTATAATGAAAGCTGATGGGTGCTTGTGTAGGCTTGTAGAGGGTTTGTGCACAGAAAGCAAGCAGGGGCTGGAGGGAATAGCTGAATGCCCAGGGAAGGTTTAATTAGCATATAGTGAAAAATCTAAAGGTTGTACCGAGCCCCAATTCAGTGAAAGACAAAAACTCACTGTTCTCAGAACATACTTCAGCAGCAAGCTCTGTCGCACCTGATGCAATGCTTCCCTCTTGGGCCACCCACCTCCAAGACATGATTATGCAGTGAGAAAGGAGCAGCACTTTGCACTTTCTGTTATCATGGTCCTTCTTAATTATACATGCGTAAGTGTTCAGACATGGCCACAACGAGCATGGTACACATCCAGGGGAAGTGAGATTCATCTGAGAATCTCCTACTGCTTGGCAAGCATTTATTAACTCAGCCTCCCAACACCCCCGTGAGGAAAAATGTGTCGAAACCCATTTTCGGTACTAATTTAAAAAAACAACAAACTTAAGCAAGCAAAGTGATTTGCTCAAAGCCAAAGAGCAGGTTGGTGTGAAAGCGCTCGCCTTAAAAATCCAGAATAAGGGATTTTGCCCTTTGCCTCTTCAAATGAGGCTGTGTTCCCACACTGCTTTGTGTTTCTACAGAAACTACAACAGGGGGGTCCCGGTTCGTGACTCAGGGGCTTGGTTCCAATCCAGAGACCCATGTTTCCATGATTACTCCTGCTTTATGTAAAATGGCCCTTGTATAGGCTCATCTTGCTGAGCTTTTTGGCGCTGTTCCTGGGCCTGACTGCTACCATAGGGTAGGACTGCAGGATCACATTTCCATTTTGTAAAGAGACACGCTTTCTCAGGATGTGTGGAAGCCTGCTTAATTTCAATAAGAAGTCTGCTTGAAACAGAGATGCAGGCCTAGATCTAGTGAGTTATTATTATTATTATTATTATTATTAATTGCAGTAGTGTGTCAAATTCCTAATCAGCAATCAGACCTCTTGTGCTAGGAGACAACAATTGTCCTTCATGGTCTCAGGTCTAGATCCACCAGTGCTTAACTCCTAATTATGTGCTAACACACGTAAGTTTTATTGGGAAGCCAAACATTGGGAACAGAACTGGCTTTGCAGGCCTTGGCTGACATCTTTGCAGCGCACCCTTCCTTGTCACCCCAGTGAAAAGCTGTCCCCCGTGCTTTCAGTGTGAGAGCCAGCCATCCCGTGTGTGCTTCGTATTGCAGGATCAAGGCTTCTATTAATGACAAGGCTTGACAGTGGGGTGAGACCTACAAAGAGAGGGAGAAGGAGGTGCCGAGGGTGCCTTGTGATTATGTGGTTGGCGTGTGTCTCTCCACCATGCGAGGTAAAGGGAAAGAAAACCAGCTAGACTGCAACAGGCATTGTTGTGTGCAGCATCCAGACTGCAGCCTCAGTCATGGCCTCACTTGGAAACCCCTGCAAAGTTTTATTAACATCTGGCCTCCTCCATGAACAGTGATATTTTATGCGCAGAAACTCAGTTTCACCTCCGTCTTCTACCCCATTCTTTTTGTGTGTATGCTGATTCTGTCCTTTTTCTTCCTCTTTTTTTGGTGGTTGCCTAGTAGCTTGCAGTTGCATTCTGCCTTATCAGATTGTGCCTAGTTACAATCTTTCTCTATGTGCCGAGGGCAACCCACCATAAGAGCATATGGAATATTTTAGTGTGCATTGTTGGGTTTTTTTCTCCTCCTGTTATTTTTTTTTTTTTTTTTTTAATTTTTAAATAGACTTCGGTTTTATTCCCAGCATAATTTTGTTGCCATTATGATTGTCTTTTGTCTCTGATAAAAGCTGAAATCCACAGCCTGGGAGCTATCAAAAGAATCAGGTGAACTGAGGAAGGGTGGGAGGGTTTGATGACTTTGGGACTCTCTTCAGCTTAAAAATACCCAACCCCCAAAGCCCTGCATTCTGAGGGGTTCTCAGGGGTTTTCTTTTCTCTTCTTCCTTTTGACATCTGACTGAAAAACCTGTGTTTAGCTCATGTAACATCCAAATTGTCTTTCCAAGGTGCCTGCACTTCTCCTGAGAGTAAAGAAAGCCTCCAAAACATGGCCTCTGAAATTCAGGCTATGCCATAGGTACAACAATAAAACCACACAAGTAGCATGCTCTTCCAGTTTTGTTTTGCCATGCTGGCTTTGTTGGATGGGACAAAAAGGGAAAGTCAATGACACCTCTAAACTCTTCCTTAAGCAGTGACAAAGGAAAATATGCTGCTTTTGGCACAGCATGATGCACAGCTAAATGAAGGCTGTTGGAACGACTGTCACTGGGCTCCTGGCAAAGTCTGGTCTTCCATGTGGGTGCAGACCAGTGTTTCACACCTGGGGTGTGATCAAGGGGGAGTTGGTCATGTTGCTTTCCTTAAGCTTCCTTTCTGATGGAAATTTGGCTCATGAGACAATGCTGTGTGGCGGGATGTGTGTGGATGTCTGTGTGTCTGTCTGCCTGCCTGGTAACTCTGGAAGCCATTAGCTAAATTCAATCACATTTGACAGCAGGACTGTAGATTTAAAGATATGCAGCTTCTATAAGCTGCTGGTAAACAGTACAGCATTGGAACTGGTGATTTTGTTGAAAGAAAGACAACAGTGTTAGGTCCACCCTTGTCAGACATTAGACAATCCATTCAGGAAGGATATTTTGAATGCCTTACCTGTAGGAACAACTTTAATCTGTTTATGCCCTATCAGATACCACAGAAGTCACTGTCTGCTTCTGTTTTCTCTGTGGCACCTAATAAGTCACAAACACATGCTTAAGCTTTCTTTCTTTTTTATCTCTTTTTTCTCTTCTCTTCTCTTCTCTTCTCTTCTCTTCTCTTCTCTTCTCTT
>CM031879.1:2770460-2794345 GCA_018697195.1 Certhia americana
TTTTTTTTTTTTTTTTTTTTTTTTTTTTTTTCACTAATAAGGGAGCTCCTGCTGCAACCTTAGTTCTACCCTCTTAGAAGTCAACCAACAGGCAGATAAAAATCACTTGGACACGAGCTCCATGAGACCTGCTGTCCACCTACTATTTTTTCCCTCTTCTAATGCTTGGAAAGGGAGTTCCAGAAGGTGTAAGAAACACTTATTAGCTTATTATTTGAGGTAAATCTAATCTGCAGGTGATCTGTCATAATGACATTTCTCCGAATATAGGAGTAGAAAAAGCCTGGGGACATGACAGTGATAAGTTTCCCACCCAAGACAAACCAAGGTGAGTCCCATTGGGTCAGAGTGTGACTGATCACTGTGGTTGTACCCTGTCACATATCTTGCAAGGAAGCTCACATTGTCTTGTGGGTAGGTTAGTACTGTTTCTCATTATTAATATAGCTCTGTAGGTGTGCCAGGCCCTTTCCAGACTAATTAAATAAAAGGTCTCTGCCCCAAGGAACTAACCCAGCAAGGGATGACAATAAACAACAAGAGGAAGAGAGTTACGCAAGTGAAAGATCATGAGATACATCTCATGTTGTACCAGTATGTTGGGCCAAATCCTCAAGTAATTACATAAAGCCCAATTTTGCCAAGTTGTTCATTGTTAAGTTGCTCCACCCTCATGTATGAAATCCCATTGAATTCACTTAATGAGAAAAAAAAATACAGAGATGTACTGAGAGGGGAACGATCACACCTGCAGCCCAAGAAAGTGGATCTGGTTGTGGGGAAAGGTTTATCGGGAGATAAAGAGTACAACTGAGCTTTAAGCTGTTATCTGGGTGATACAAGGATATTTAGTTTTTTTCATGCACTTCAACAAGGCTGAACGATGCACTCGGATTCCCTTGAAATTAATTCTTTTCAGATTCAATCATTATGATTGGATGTTATAAGGCACTTAGGAATCAATGGGAGACAAGTGCCCTTGAGAATTTAGCTTCATATCTTTGAAACTGCATCTTCTGCATCAGCTATCAATTCCCATCACTCCCTCAGAAAGACCTTGTCTGAGAGGTTCCCTCCTTCCTGAAGCCACAATGACTCACACTTACAGTTGACATTCAAGGAACAAAGAAGTCTTCAGCATCTATCTTGATGTTCATTTGGGCCAAGATGGCAAGTCCCAATCTGCTTTGCTTTGAGCTTGGAGAGAGAGGGGCTGATGCTATAAAGATCAAAGCAGGTCCAGACTCCCCTGACGTTATTCAGCTTAAATGTAGGGTTTGGGGATAATTCCCAGCTCTAGTTTCAGGAAAATTTTCTACCTTTCAACTGAGAGTCTTGGTCTGTCAAGGAAGCAAATTCTCCTCTACCAAAGGAATCTAGGTCTATGGCAAATAACAGCTCTGGTATCGGGAAATCTTTTTTTTTCCCACTGGATCTAGGCCATAGACAGCTGAAATACAATTCCGAGAAGTGGGCAAACAACTGCAGGGAGGGAATAGTTGGGAGTGGGACTGTGTTCAGGTACGTAGGTTGAAGGCAAAGGAAACTTTGTGTATGTTGGCTCTGAAACCATGTGAGGTAGAGGGTGGTACAGAGAAAAACTCAGACGGTAGCTCACCTCCTTCTTCCCCAGGGGCAAATGCCTTATTTTCAGTTAGGAATGGGTACATAATAAAGGAGCCAGCTCTGTTGCCGTCATGATGCAGAACCTGGCAGTGCCTGTTTCAGAATGCTGGCTTAAGCATAAACAATACCACAGGAGAACAGGGAGAATGATGATGGACCCAAAATTTGTTAAGCTACTTGCAGAGCACACATTTTGCCTGTGCTCTGACAAATCAGGGCTCTCACAGAGCTTCCTGAGGCCCATGTGCTCCCAGGGGACTTTCTGCCCTCAATGAGCAGGATGCTGAGACTCTGTTGTTCCCTTTTGGACAAGGGGACAAGGTCAGCTCACAGAGAAGAAGGGGCAGGGCATCAGGGATTCTCTCAAAAACCTTCATCTAATGTGGTACCCTGTGAACACTGGGGCCTTACATTTGTCAGTCACCACTTGTCCCAGCTTCTGACCAATGCTGCCAAACCAATCCAGACCTGACAGGATATAGATATGCATCCCAGGAAGCACAGATGGATGCCTGCTCAGCACCATCAGGGACTTGAGTTACCCCAGGCTCCTGTTTGTGCTGCCTGTCAGAAATGAAATAACCCGGCGGCTCAGGCAGGGGACTCGAGAGGGAAACTGATACAGAACAGTTAATACAACACCGGTCCTTTACACTGAGGATGAGCCAGTCACTTCTGAGCAACATAAGAAATCCACTCCAGCTGAAAAGCATATGTTTCTTTTCTCTTTACAGCAAAGCTCCCATTTCAGGCACAGGTATTATTTGTTTCTCGAAATCCCCTTTCCTTGTGTCTGCTTCATTGACCTGATCATCTGAGAGCCCTGAGAGTGGTAGTTATCCCTTCCTACTATTGTTTGCTCTCAAGCCCAGTTTGGAAGTGCTGTGTGCATGTGTGTTTGCTTTGTTTCTCTTGCTAGTTGTCGTTGATTTTTGTTTTCCTTTTCTTTTCTCTGGGCTTAGATGTACACAAATACAACAAAGAAATCAGAAGCGGGAGGACTGTGGCATGCAAATCTGTCAGTGTGCTATTCAATTAGTGTATTGTTACAAGTGAAACACCAGCTGCCTGGTGAGAAAAAGGAAGCGCCAGGTGCTAAAAGGACAACCAGACAGTTTTTGGTGTAGCATACCTGACAGGTTTTTCTGTCTTCAAGAAGTTTACTTGTTCTTTCTCACATACAGATGAGTAAAACTGGAGGGCATCTCTTGATTCTCCAAATTGTATCTCTTCTTTTTTTTAAACCCTTCCATGAGCTGAAAATGGTTCATGCAGAAGGAAGTTTTTTGTTGTGTTTTTGCTCTCATTGTACTAACTGGAAATTGTTCAGGTCTTTCACCTTAGTCTTTCTTCCATCAGCCTGTGTTTATTTAGTTGCAGTTTATGCCATTTGTTGTGGTCACGCTATCTTTTAGTTTAAATAGATCTTTTTTTTTTCTCCCTATTTATAGGCTCTCCTAATGTATTTATTTATAAATCAGCACTGTTGTCCCAGCCCTTGCTCTGTTCAGCAAAACAAGCCAAGATGTATCTGTGTTTTCTGTGTCACAGGCTCACCATTTCTTGACACATCTCAGCACTGTAGCTTTGTACTGTGAGTTCATCTTTCCTAAACACAGGTAACTAGGATCTGTTTTGTTGCTTTGGAGGTTGTCCTCCATGTGTTTTGTACAAATCAAGACAGAAATTCCCCTCTCCTTATGGGAAATACTTTATGAGGCACATTTTTGGTGGCCATGTCACTTGCTCTCTTTTAGTTCTTGATCCAATTCTGTTTAACACTCTATGAATGATCTGCAGAAGGGATTGAGTGGATCCTCAGTAAGTTCACAGAAGACACTAAGTTGGGTGGGAGTGTTGACCAGCTGGAGGGTGGAAAGGCTTTGTAGAGGGATCTGGACAGGCTGGATCCATGGGCTGAGGACAATTGGATGAGGTTCAACAAGGCAAACTGGCAGGTCCTGCCCGTGGGTCACAACAACCTCTTGCAGTGCTACAGGCTTGGGGAAGGGTGTCTGAACAGAGCCTGGAGATGCTGGTTGACAGCTGGATGAGCCAGCTGTGCCCAGGTGGCCAAGAAGGTTAATGACACCCTGGCTTGGATCAAAAGTAGTGTGGCCAGCAGGACCAGAGCAGTGATTGTCCCCCTGAAGTCCACATTGGTGAGGACACACCTCAAATCCTGTGTTCAGTTTTGGGCTCCTGGATTAGATGAACTTTAAAGGTCTCCTCCAAGATAAACTACTCTATACGTCTATAAAGAAAGACATTGAGGTGCTGGAGCATATCCAGAGAAAAAAGAAGCTGGTGAAGGGTCTAGAGAGTAAGTCACATAAGGAGCATCTAAAGGAACTGGTGTCTTTTAGTCTGGAAAAAAAGGACAATTAGGGTGACCTTATGGCCTTCTACAACTACTTGGAAGAAGGCTGTAGTGAGGTGGGGGTGGATTTTTTTCCTAAATAACAAGTCACAGGACAAGAAGAAGTAGCCCTAAGTCATGCTAGTGAGGTTTGAGGAATGTGAGGAAATTGAATTTCCTCACAATTGAATGTGAGGAAAAAATGTCTTCACCAGTATCTTCAGCACTTGAATAGTTTGCCCAGGCAAGCAGTGGAGTTACCATTCCTGGGCAAATTTAAAAGATATGTAGATGTGGCAGGTGGGGATATGATTTTAGTGGTGACCTTGGCAGTGCTGTGTTAATAGTTGGACTCAGTGATCTAAAAGGCCTTTTCCAAACTAAATGATTCTATGATTCTATGCATCCCACTTTTCAGAAATAAATTGAGTCCCCAAACTGATTTCTGAAAAATTTCATAACTTTCTTCCAGCTCAGTACTTCCTCTCTCAACACCACCTGTTGCAATTTCTGATGTAGCAACTTCCCTTTCCATCATGAAATTCCTCTCCTGATGTCCATATTCTGCCACTTAATAAATTCTCATGAGGTAACCATATCAAATGAAACTGAAGTCCAGAGAGATTAGACCTGCTACATTTTCTTCATTAGAAAATCAGTGATCTATCAAAGCAGATAATTTGGTCAGTTGAGAGTGACCTATCTTTTCTAAAACACGTGTTTTATTGCAATTTTCATTTGCATCCATGCCTTTAATTATTCTTTATTGCTGAATGTGTTCCATAACCTGACTTACTGCTGATGCCAGCCCACATCTTCTGGTTTAACTCCTTCAGCTTAGGACTTTGTAGACCTTTTAAAGTTATTCACAGTCAGATTTTGTGCCTATATTTAGACAAGTAAATAAAATGGTCTAGGTTTCATTCTCTGATCCCAAAAATCATGGCAGGGCATGGCTTGAGACGGTACACCTACACTTTAAAATTCAGCTTCCCACCAGAAAAAAGTTGTCCCATGGGTACTCTGCTGGGAATAATGCACATGATGTCTTCTCAACCACACCTCAGCATGTCAGGTGCCACAGGACAAAATTTGCTAGGGACAAAGCTAGGAGCAGGGCAATCACATGCCCTGGCCTTGTTTAATATGCTAGTTTAGGCAAAACTAATAGTTCTTTGTGCCTTTTCTCAGACCTGTGCAGGGAGATGGTTTAGTTTTCCATTGAGCCAATGGCAATTTCAAGAAAATGCTTCATACTCCCATCCCTCTTTTCCATTAGTCTTTATGCCTCTAAGCCTGTGTTCAGCATTCCCATTCTTTACTGGAAACTTTTGTGATTTGTTTGAATTTCCTTTGCAAATTCTAAGTGGGTTTGACTTGTGGCAATTCTTCCACTTGATGCCTTTATTTCAGCCATCGTATTTCAGCCATTAAAAATTTCAGTGTCTAGTTTGGGGTGAGGGTGAACCTGTCTCTCTCCAGAGTCTTTGGATGACCTGAAGCACACATCTCCACTCTGATCCCTTTGAAAATGGGAGAGAAAAGTCTCATCCTATATTTAAACAGCCACCTCTTTATTTCTCACTCTTATTCTCACTATAATGAACTACTAATAAGAAAATTGAATGTTTTAGGTGAGGTCTTCAATCCAGAGGCAGCTCTGTTGGATCAATAGTGATTTTCACTGGCTGAGACCTGTGCCCACAGTTTTCCCTGGAGAGCCAGGATGAGGAAGGTTTGACACCATATTTTTCCTACACAAGTCAGACACAAACAGGACTGTTGCTCCCATGTACAGATTTTTTTTCTCCCCACCCCTGTGACGTGAAGCAAAAAGGCTGCACATTTCAGCTACTTTTTGGATAGAGGCAATAATTTCTTAATTTGCCCTGAAGGGGCACGCGCATAAATGGGGAGGAAAAAAATTAAGAGCTTGTGGAATTGATTGGAGGAGAGATGTATCTTGTTCAAACTAGAAGTGAAAATATATTCCAAAGGAGAAATCATTAGCATTTTCATTAAATGCCAAAGAGTGTGACTATTAGACCTACCTCAGGCAACCCTGAGGTTGAAAACTTTTCAACAAGATTTAATTGATCCAGATGGATTGAGGTTGTTTTTGTTTTTTACCTCTTCCACCCTTCTACCCCCTGCTTAAATCTCTGTACTCCATCACCTGTGAGAAAACCCCAAACCGAACCAAATTAAAATAAATAAACAACGCCTTCAGCCCACGCCCTGGAATGAAAACTGCAGTGTAATAAGAAATGTGTCCTGATCGTCTTGTTATGGAGCCTGGTGACTCACCAACTGCTACAATTGGGTTAGATAAAATAAAGGGATTATAATTATGGAGGCAGCAGGAGGATGTTAGCTGGGCAGTCAGAGGGAGGCAGGCCCATTACAGACCCGGGTGTGTTGGGAGCCCTGCCAGGGATGTGTGGACACATCCCTGCGGCTCGGCTGAGGGATTTGCAGCAGAGGGTCTGCTTAGAAAGACACAACAGGGCCCAGTTTGGCTGAGCTACTCCATCATACTGGGAGGAGAGTGGGTGCCCAGCTCCTGTTTGGTCTTCTGTAGGTATCCCCCCAAAATGCCCAATTCTCAGTTGCTGTGAACATGGGTGGTGAAGGGCTCACCTGCCAGTCCTGGTTAAAGGAAATCATGGAAGTATTGCTTGAGTTGTTGAGGATTTGGCATTATTTCTGGGCAGTATTTTGATCCTGAACCATGATGTCAGGCCTCTTTCCCTTGAAGGGAAATCTGAATCAGCCCTCTGGACCAAGTAGAAACTCACTTCTGGTGACTATAAGTAGGGCCTGTGCAGGCACATCCTCCATGGCAGTGGGGAGCAAGTTTACTACTGATGGGGAAGAAGACAACAGCATGGTGGCACCTGGCTGTTAGGTTTAAACTACATCCTTGGCACAGTGGCAGTAATATTTTAACCTGTTAGATACAAGATCATGCAGAAAGTAGGCGGGTTGAGCCTTCCAACACCAATACCAATAGAGATATTTTTTCTGTCCTCATGTTCTCAGTTAGATTTTTAGCTCTTGGATTCTTGAAGAAAAATGACTGTAAAAATAATATTTTTAAAATCTCCTGTGTACTTCCCATCTTACTTCCAGCAGCCTGAGTGAGCTGGCCTCAAAGTCCCAAAACCAGGTGGATGGTATGATGGTGTTCCATGTGACAACATGCCAGAGCAGGGCCACAAATGACCTATGGCCAGGGCAAATGTTTCTTATGTAAGCCCATGCAAGCCATTTGCTTGTGTGCAAAGCACTTGATGCTTCAGTTTGGGATGGCTTAATACCTCCAGTAATTATCTGAAGAAGCCCTGAACACTCTCATGATTAAATATCAGGTTAGAACTGGACCTGAGATGAAATCTGTGAAAATGCTGTCATGTTTGGAAAGGGTTGCAGGAGTCATCCAGGGCCGTGACTGTGGTATCAGAGTTTCTTGGAAGGAAAAGTGCGATGATTTCTCTAGTGAAAACAATAATGTCAGTTTTGGTAGGATGTTCTGTGTTATTCCCCAGGCTGTAGTTTTTCCGGGACATAAGAATTGAAGTCCCTGAATGCAGTGCTTCAGTGGTGGAGTTGGTAGCTGGCTGAGCCAGAAGTTTGCTCCAAAATTTCACCCTGGATTCAGCCACATGTGTGACACTGTTTCCTCATGCTCCTCTGTCCATCAGTACCTGCCTGTTGTCACTCATCTGTCACTTACACTGGAAATACCCTGGGGCTGGTATCCCCTCTTTGTTCAGGGCTTGTGCAGCCTCTTGCACAATGAGCCCTGTGGTAACAGGGCCAAACAACAATTGCTAAGGGTGAAAGATCGCCAGGTTACAGATGGCAAAACCAGTCCTCAGGACTGGCTGTGTAATAGAATAACAACAACAAATTCATAATAATAATGGCAGGAGTAATGAATGGTTATATTCAAATGTTAGCTAGCTGGAGCTCGCCACTCGCCTCTTCTGCAGTTACAATAAAATTTATTCTCCTT
The DNA here is from genome assembly GCA_018697195.1 of Certhia americana. Taxonomy (NCBI): domain Eukaryota; kingdom Metazoa; phylum Chordata; class Aves; order Passeriformes; family Certhiidae; genus Certhia; species Certhia americana. Next base: position 2,778,464 of record CM031879.1, read on the forward strand.
GCTGAACATGTATTTGCCTGCATTGCCAATGTGCTAATTCTGCTCCTCACAGTTTTTCTATTTACTTTGCTGTATCTTTCTCAATTAAAAAAAAAAAAAAAAAAAAAGAAAAAGAAATAAAAATCAAATCACATGGCATCAAAGAGCTGCATCAGGAGGTCATTGCATCAAATGCTGCCGCTAGTTTAATAAAGGAACTGACTAATATACTCATTAGTGGTGCTCGTTGCTAATGCCCGATCAGATAATGAAATTGAAATATCATGTTTTAGGGTGTAATCAGGATCCCTGCAGGTGCTGGGATGGAATTGCCCCATAGGTACAGCATTACACAGTTAACTAGGTGTGTTACTTGACGGGGTGTTTCAGCTTCCCAGGCCTGAGGGTAGGAAGAGATGAGCAGGACTGTCAGCATAGCTAGTGAGAACAGGGAGTTGGGTTGGAAACAAGGGAAAAAAGGTGACCTGTGTTGAAGTGGACAGCTGGGAGCAAATGGCAAGTGTCAAGCCACCTAGGGGACCAGCTGGGACCAGGTGGATATGTGGAGATGCAGTGCTGGCCCTTTGGGAGGACACACCACGCTGCCTGCAGATGAGGAGCTCCTTGGGTTGGCTGGGTGCTTGTGGGTGTGTGCAGATAAAAGCACTGAAGCAGGACTCCTGGGAACATCCAGCAGAACTCCCTGGCATTTAAAATGTAGAGTAGAAAAGACCATTGTGGATGCAAAATCCCCACTTGTAGAATTGGAGTTGTGTGTGGGGGGTTGTCCTGCTAGACCACATCTGAGTAGGGGTACCAGGCTGCTTTTATCCCTGGATCTGAGTTGCAAAGCCCTTGGTTAGCAGGCAGTAGCAAGAAGGGAGGGTTCCCTGGGTCTACAGTGTCACCTACACAAGGCTTTTAATCCCCAGTGTCCCAGAGAAGATGCAATAGCACTCTCATTGTCCAGAGATGACAGACAAGCATGTCACAAGCCTTGCAACAGCTTTATCTTCCCCAGCTCAAAAATTTGTCTTCTAAATTTTCCACTATGTGGCTAAGTCCATAGAAGTTTGCAGCATTCTTTTTTAATGGCATTTTTTTTAAATAGAAAAAATGAAAACACATAAAAAAATTCAAACCCAGCCCCAGTCTAATCCATGCTACCAGACTTTGGGTAAACCGGGCTGAATGACAAGAGTTTTCCAGAGGAATTTGTTCTGTATGGAAGTTAACTTTAAACACTTTTTTTCATTGCCAGATGATTTAATTCTGGATGAGCCAATGAAAGACTTCAGAGACGCTCAAATTACTTCCCAAGTTGTACACAGAATATGTTCTGCTGAGACAACACCAGGCTAGAGACTTCAGAGGGATTAGCAGCAAAACAAAGTTTTGTTTTACTAGAGTATTTTAGATTCTCTTCCAATCTTTATTTCTTTTTATTTTTTTCTCCCTCCTTCTCCTAATTAATTAATAATAAAATCTTACATGTCAATAACAACCCCTCTGGGCTAGTATCTCTCAACACTTTCTATTTGTTCTCTTCCTTCAGCTCCCCAGAACTTCCTCCTTCCACTTTTTTTTCATGTACTGTCCTGGAAAGACAGTTCAAATGCCTTCAGAAGAAGCAGTGAGCTTACCCAGTACTTAAACACCTACTGTCAATTCCTTCAGAAGAGGTATAAAAGAGGTGGGGAAGAGGAAAGTGAATGTCCCTTCCTTAGGTTTCTCAGAGAAAAATCTTTGTTTAACTCCAGGAGAGGGCTCTGGGCTGTGAATTATCTGGAAGGGAGATGTCCTCTTGCTGCACAGATTATGGTACCTGTATCCTACAGGGAGACAAGATTTAAAACATTTCATTTTTTTCATCTTTTCCCCTTGGCATTCTCTATTGGCTAATTTAGGCAGGATCCTGACCATGTGCAGACAGACTGCTACGAAACCTGTTTTTAGGTGGATTCTACAGGGAGATCCATGGGAATCAGGTCCCTGTACAATTACACTTAAACACCTAAAGCTATGGCTGTGTTGATAAACCAAACAGGGCCAGGGCTCAAGCCCAGGTACTGGCACATGATCTCCCAAACTCCCCAACCTTTAGCATGGTCCCTGGTGATGGTTTTGTCCTGTTCCAACTAGCACTCTCCCAGACAATGCTTGGGCACAGTCCAGGGACAGCCTGGGCCAAGGAGCATCACCACAGGCGGTTCAGATGCAGCCCCCCCAGTTTTGGAAGGAAAGGCACTTATCAGCATGGACGCAAACTGGTCTGTGCCAATTGGCCTCTGGGCCAGAGAACAGCCCCATGCATGTCTTATTTACCAGAATAGATGAAGTTAAATGCTTCCAAGAATGTAGCCTGAAATGCTGAAGAAGGACTAGGGAGCATGGATGGGATCATAGCGCTGGGAAAAAAAAAAAAAAAAAAAAAAAAAAAAAAAAAAAAAAAAAAAAAAAAGTGGTGATAAGTTTTTCCAAATATTAACCAGTTCCTTCCTACAGATCTGGTCTGCAAATTTACAGAAACCCTGAAAGGGAACTGATTTTTTATTGCCCTTTTGTGCTCCTGATGTTTTCTTGTACAATCAAAATCCACTTGTGTCCACTTTCCAGATAAAATAGTATGAAAGTCGTAAAGTGGACAACTAGGGTAGCAAGTCTGGGTTATTTAATACTGGAAAGGAAGTGAATTTTTTAGCTGAAACAAGGTGTTCTGGTGTTTTCCTTCAGGCTCTTGTCAGTGATGTTTGATGCCTCTGTCATAGCTTGGAGAAACAAGATTTTTCACTCCCTCCAATCTGCTCCAGTGCAATATTGTGTGGAAGGTCATAATGAGGCTTCACTGATGCTGCTGAGAATAAATCTGTGGAGATGACACTGGCCCGTTCTCACAGCATGAAGTGAAAGTTGGTATATTGGAATCCCTTGCCATGAGCACTCAACTTCCTGGGTGAACAATGGAGCCTATATTTGTGCAGCACCTTGTGGAAGGGTGTTCTTGTCCCCAGCCAGATCACCAAGCAATGTGACTCCACAAGCACTGGACCCCCCAGAGCACCCACATGCTTCAAACTGGGGGTCTGTGCCTGAAAATCTTTGCTGCAGTCATCTTGATGTTAACCTTTAGGGGAGTTACCCAGCCCACAGGTAATTTGCTGAATTGGACAAAGTTCTGGAGAAGGAAAAAAACTCCAAAACAAAACCAGCTTTTAAATTCTGAGTTTGGAACTTATTTTGACTTAACCCACTCAGATTTCTGCCTAAATAAAATTTCAGTTCCTTGCATTAGAAATTAGGTGTCTTTTATACATGCACACACGATGCATGTGTGTATTACAAACAGAGTGCAATAGATATGTGTTTGTATTCTGGGTGGGTACATCATGTTAGAATCCCTGATTCCTGGGGCAATGGAGACCCTGTTTAAAACCATGGTCCTGCAGGGCTTAGACACGTAGCTGCTCAGTGATGAGTGTCCAGGTGTCAGCAGTCATCTGGCCCCAGGGGTGAAGGATCAGCCTCACAGCCTCTTCTCAGGATCCTGCTTCCTCATGGGCATTTCTCTCTCGTGTATGTGTTACTAGGATGTCTGGAGGCAAAGTCCCCACTCCTGCATGTGCCATTGGGGTGTCTGGAGGTGACAGGGTTAAGGCTGAAGAAGAAGAGAGTGGCAGAGCTTAGCTAAGCCCAGCCTGATGGAGTTATCAGTTGTGATCTTAACTAGAAGGTCCTTTTTTTGCTCACTTACCCTTGCACACACGCACATAATTGCAGTGTGAATTCATAACATAAACCATGATGTAATAGACACCAACTCAACTCAACTTAATTACTGTACAAATGAACAGCAACTTAAATCACAAGCAGAGTCCCATTAAAAGTAATCAGATCCTGGGTGGGGAGATGGTTAAAGGTGGTGTTTGAACTCCAAAGAAAAATATGTTCTTGTTTGGACATAATTTGATTTTTTTTATTGTTATTTTTTCTTCCACAGTATTTTTGCTCTCTCTCTCTCTCTCTCTCTCTCTCTGTCTCTCTCTTTCTCTCTCTCTCTCTCTCTGGCTCCCTCTCATTTTAATTTTTTCAACCTTTTCCTGATAAACCAAACTAGTCTAGACATATCTTTTGAGAGCAAATGTTCTCTAAGCTATGTTCATTCCTTGTGAGTTTGTACGTTAATCATTAAATGTAATTAATTAGAACATCTTGTAATTAACTTGGAAAGCAAAATTATACAAGGGAATGAGTTTGTAACCACATCACATTTGAAATAAAAATAAAACTTAGACTAAAAGGAATAACTGCTCTTTGGAATTAGATGAGTAACAATGTTGGATTGGCTCCCCCGAAGCTGTAATGTTGGCTCTGAACTCATTCACATATATCAGCCATATTTCACATTGATACATTCACTCACACACACACAACTGTGCACATACCCTCGTGCCACAGTCCAGAGTTAGCCCACTACAGGGATGCTTTAAACCACCCCTCTGCCTTCTTGTGCCTTTGCACTGAGGAGGGACTCAGCAAACACGCCATCAAACAGCCTTAGGGGTTGCTCTGACTTGCCTTGACTAGTTCTGATGGCCCTTTGGGTGTGATACTGGCTGGAAATTGTGGCATTTCATGACAGGCTTTGCTGCCAAGGCAGGTGAGAGCTGGCAGGGGCTGGCAGGCAGATGACCATGGGTCTAGCCAGCTAGAGGAATCCTCTTGGATTCAAAGGAATCCTCACATACATGCTGGGATCCATTCCCAAGTCCACCAGTTCTCCAAAAAGCTGGTCCTGGGCTGACCTGTGGAGCACAGCTAATGAATCCCCTTAGGTCTGGTTCAATAAAAAAGGGGAATCTCTTCCTGCCAAACAATTGTTCTCATCAAAAGTTAAACACCTCAGTTATTTCCTTGTAAGTGCAAAGAGTTCAGCCACCCTTGCTTGACTGAATAATTTGGAAATGTCCTCTGAGACAGAAATTTCACTGTGCCAAATACAAACACACCTGCTCACGGCTGCTGCAGCATCCCACAGTGAGACACTGGGCCTGGGGCCTTTGGGTCAAGAAAACTGTGAGGGATAGCACTCCTGAGGATTCCTCAGTTGACTTCCTGGAGAGTGTCAGGGAGACTTGAAGTGACTGTACAACATCTCCTGGATCTTTGCTGGGCTCTGCCACTTGCTCTCCATATGGCCTGGGGCATGTCATTTCACCTCTAGATTTCCTTCCTCTCTGTCCTTGCTGAGTACATTGTTTTGGGAACGAGATCATCCTCTCTGTGCACCTTGGACTGCTGGCCAAAAGGGTTCTTTCACCTCTGTCATGTCCCCAGTTGGGACAATGCCTTCTCCAGTTGATTACAGCTGCTGAAACTGGACAGAGCACTTAATTTCTGAGCTTTCTCTTGAATTTTGCCTTTTGCTCTTTGGCAGGAGGAATACAGAAGCCTCTCTCCAATTGCATTTCTACCCTCCACAGCCAGACAATTTCTTGGCTGTGCTGCTCATTACCACCTAAGTGAAGAAATTTTCCTCACATTTTTGTGGTCAGTTTTCAGGCCAACAGGCAGGAGGCAGCTGGAGAGGAGAGGGGCTAAGGTGGAGAACAGCAGAGGTGGAGCAGGAGAAATGATCCTCACAAGATGGGAAAATGAAAGACGGAATCATCTGGAAGTCCCAAAACCTAGTGAGTGGAGAGACATCATAGGTGGCTGCAGTGAGGCAAAGTCCTTTTTTCTACTGGGGCTATGAGATGAGTGACCAAAGGATTTGGAAAGACAGCCTTGGATATCCCTTTCCATTCACCAGGACATTCCTGCTTTGTGCTGAGCTCTCAAACTCTTTGTTGACCCTCTTCACTGGTTCTTAGGCTGGAAATCAGCTAAGAAGCCATCCCTCAGGTAAAACTTGCTCAGTTTGTGGAGGGCTAATTAATTTTCAGGAGGCTCAAAAATATAATCACCCCTTTGGAGAGCAGGGTGTGTTTGCTGGCTGGGATGAAGGGGGAGAGGCACTGGGAGCATAACTGTGATCTCCTTGACTCCTGCTCCTCCCTGCCTGTGGGTAGCATCCTGCCACTGAGCAGGCACCAGGGGTGGGATGCAGCTTGCCTAATGTTGAGCAGGTTGATTTTAGACACCTGGGGAAACTAGATGGGTTGTAGGACCTTCCCCATGCAGAAGGGAGGAACAGGCACCTCATGGAGAAGAGCATCCTATTGTAACAAGGGGCTAAGATCCAACCAGTTTGGGTACTCAGGGTCACAAATGAAGTGCCATCCTTTCTTCAACAGTGACATGAATCCCACACCCTAAAAGGAATCAGAGCTGGAGTTATCTTTCTGGAGAGGAGGTCCACTCTGCATCCTATCTCCATTCCTCCCTCTTTGTCACCTCCACTTTAGCTGCATCTGTCCTTCTCGGTCTCTTTGCTTTGGCAAAATTCCCATTTCAGAGCAAGATAAGATGGGCCTGATCCTGACATGTAAGAAAAGGTCTGCTCTGTATAGGACAAGACACCTGCCCACATTTATTGTTTTGTAGATATAGGGCACCATGAATAAATGAGGGAGCATGCATATGCCCCAGGAACAACAGCACTGAGCGACAATAAAAAAAAAAATTCCAGGAGATATGTGACAGTAGTTTTGAATAGAGCTGACACTGAGCAAACACTCTGCACAATGTGGAGGGTGATATAATATCCTGCCCTTTCAGAGTGTCACTGTGACACATATTTAACATTCATTGGCAGCAGCAGCCTGGCTTGCTCTTCACACAGCAAGGTGCTGTGCATATATCGAGGAAAAAAAAAGATAAAGAGATGCACCCAGTTCACTGCCCTTTCTTGTGTGGGTGTGAATCTACCTTGGTGGAACCCATGGGAGTTTTACGACTGACTTCAGTCCCTATTAACCTCCCTGATGAGTAGCAGGAAATTAGGCATGTGTGGAGGGAAGAGTATTTATGAAAAGCAAAGTCTAATGAGAACCCGGTTTCAGAGTTAATTATGGAACAGCTATTGCCGCTCCCTAACCCAATACTGCGCCTGATTCTGATCTCGCAGCATGGGAAAGCGAGATACTTTATACCCATGGGGGCTCTTGGGCTGCATATGGCTCTTGAGCAATTTAAGTGCATTTATGCTGGGTGATATCATGTGATCAGCAGTGGGACTGCACCGATGCTGGGTTGCTGGGTAATCTGTGGGATGAAGCAAATCAGCAGGACTTGCCAGGTCATGCCCAGCCCCATCCCATCCCACAGTGGTTGGTGCAGAGCGACAGAGGAGAGCTGTTGTTATCTCCTCGGCGAACCACTCCTGCTGCTCTCCCTCCCTTCACTCTCTGATGTGCCTGATACGTGTCTTCTGTCTCTGGGCTGAATGAAAGGTGTTGGTCGATGGTTTGTAAGGTCAGCAAGATGGGCCAGCGTCAGGATCAATTGAGTAGTACCCGTGTGTGTATGTAATCAGGATCTGGCCTTTTGCTAATTAAAAAGCTTAAACAAACGCATGCAAATGAGACAGATATGAACACGCAGGTGGATTGCTGGAAACAACACCCTCCACTCCTCCAATTGAGGGGGCAGCTGGTCCCAGCACTCCCTTTTGTTTTGTTGTTTCCACAAAAAAGCTGCCTGTGTTGTGGGGAAGTTTCCCCTTGGTTGAGTTCAGCGTGTATGGTCCTGGGGCATAAACAGCCTCTTGTCCCATGACACATGCTTGCCCTGGGATTACACACACACAGCTTGTCAGGGATAGCACAAAATCCTTCATTGGGAGTGGAAGGAAAAACCACTTTCCCATTTCTGTTGGCTTCATGTTTGATGGGCTGGGAGCCTTTCTGAGAGTGAAGCTCAGATGGTCAGCAGATTTTTCTGGGTCTGATTCTTTTCTCCGTGAGGGCCCAGTACATAGCAGCCCTGGGAAAACCTTCTGGGAAAGGTAGACTTCTTGCTCTAAGAGCAGTGCATAAAACAGGGACACAGGTGAAAGTTTGAGGCCTTCAAACCTAAATCAAGATGAAATTTATCATATTTTTCAGTACAAACCAAACTATGGGAAAACTCTTATAAATACTTGCACTGCTCTTGTCACTGCACTTCCAGAGTCCTTTGAGAACAGGGATTTTTCCCACTAACATAAACGGTCCTTTGATAATGGAAAATTTGCCTGAGTAAAGGCTGACTGTTTAATGCTGTGATTAAGTCATTGCTTTAATCTGTCATAGCTCTTGAAAAATCTCCTGGAAAGAGTTACTGGAAGGGTCCTTTAAGTTCTCTTTTCCCTAGAGCCACTCATTCCCTTTGTGCTTATAGTAATGTTCATGGGTCTGCCTGGTGATACAGATCAGGGAACTGATCTGGCCATAAACTCAGTTGGCCAAAAAAGGGAAACAAACAAACAAAAACTCCCAAATATAAAAACCCCTAAAGCCTCAATTCTTTTCAGCATGAGATCCTCTTTCAGTCAGAGGGAGATGATGGGAGTGAGAGGAAGCCATGGATGTGGTTGACATGGTCCTGTTCATTGTACATAGTTAACAGAAAGTTGCTGGTGCCATGAAGCACACTGTGGAGAAGAACAACCTCCAACCCACCTTCCAGCTTGTGTGCAGGACACTTAATATCTACCAGATGCCTGACATAGAAAAAGTTATACTTGAAATGCCAGGCAGGGCATCAGGGTTGGACACCAGGAGTGGAGCATGTCATGGTCCAGTTTGCTACAGTGCAGGGAATTTTATAAGAAACAAAGTCAAAGGGAGATCTCCTCAACACAATTTCACACTTAAAACACTATGAGTTTTACCTTCAAAGTTGACTTCATTACTTCTTCTGAACATGAGACCGTGCTTTATTTTATTGTGGGTAACACTGAATGTGAAAAGAACATCAGATCTTTTCCACCAATTCTTTTGGAAAACACTGTCAGACATCTTCCATATCCTCTTCTCGCTGCATGTCCTTGTCAAGGAGCAAAACACTAAAGAAAGCCTCACTAGGCCAAGGTGTGTGATATTCTGTTCCACTTAATGTATTTTAACTTTCAGTAGAAGTTAGACTAAATCTCTGTCTCATATTCACAGGATGGGGGTTCAGCAGGGACGGGCAGAGTGGTGTGTTAATTTGTTTGGCATAGCCTTGTCATGTGGGTTTGCATTTTGCAACTCCACAACCAAAATAAAGGGTAGCTGAGATCAAAGTCATTTACTGTTTAAACTCTAACGCTCAGGGGAAGGTTGAGGTGCTATTTCAGATAGGAAGAAGTCTCTGATTTCATGTCATTAAAACCGTATGTCTCAGTTCCTGAAAGCACATAAATACACTCATAGTTGAGTTTAAAGAGAGGAGCATATGTAAATACTTTGATAAAGCAGAGGTAGGATTACATGAAGTGCTTCTTGCTCTTGTATTGACTTACTGAAGTTAGTTGATTCAGACAAAAAAGCCACATAGGCATAGTAACTTTGTTTTTAACTAGATTAAACTTAGAAGGGACAGATTAAATCATAGAGGGGGCTTGTATGCTGAAAACAAATTACGTGTTAGAGTTGATTTGAAAACTCCCTGATCTTTGATCAGTTCAGAAGTAGAAGGGAATTTAAATCGAGAACTCCAGCTTGTATTGGTAGTCTTAACCACGAGTTTGATTATGAGAAGAGCTTGTGACAATCCAGTCCTGATAGAGATGGAGATCCTTGGTTTACAGAATTTGTTTCTGGGAGTGATTTGAGCCACCACATTTTCATGCTTGCTTTTGCTGAATCTGGGTGGACACACAAGTTAAGAATATCCCTCTTTTTAAAATCTTTATTAACCCTTTGTTTTTCCTCCTTTAATTTTTTTTTTTTTTTTTTTTTTTTTTTAAATTTCCACTGAAACAGTCCTTGAGATGTTGATTCATTATAAAGTTTTGGCTGATATTCTTGTTCCAAAGCCTTGGTGTCAACAACAGATTCCAGATTCCTGTTTACTTTAATTGGCTTTGCTTTTAGCCACAAGTAAAGATTGCAAAACAAAGGCGTGGAATGGCCATCTCCTGATTCCAGTATGGGTCTGCATTACTTTTTTCCCCTCTGGGCTTCTTATGTGAATGTGTTTGTGAAACCACTTGAATCAGGAATTTTGTTTTCAAGTGGGGACCTAAATTTAGGATCCTGCATCCCTCTTTAGAAATGGATAAAAATAACAAAAAGTCCTTACTTTTCTTCTCCATGGAAATTTCTTGGCCCTAAGAACTTTCAAGATTTTGGATTGGAATGGCTTTTTTGTCAGCATAAAAACTCTCAAAACTTTCCCAATCATAATCTACAGCAGAAACCTCAGATTTTTGTTTAGGTGTCTCTCAATACCATGCAGTGAACAGGGTCAGGGCACGTGGGTGCAACTGATGTTCACAAGTGTGTGAAAAAATATGACAAATGACCTGACTTCCTAAAGCAGAACACTAAGAGATATCTCCTGATGTCATGACTGAAGATGACTCCTCAGGAGGAGCCACATGATCTCTCAGCCCATCCCTTACACCTGAGAGTGTTTTGGGCTGGGATTCTCCAAAGTACTCAGTGTTGGCTGAACTCCACTATCAAATTTATTGACTCTCAGTGATTCCAGAGTGATTCCCAGTGATTCATTAGGATCAGAGCTAAACCAGACCTTCTGAAGACGTCCACAGTGAGAACCTGTCCTGAGGTGCCCATTTACTGATGAAGGCATCCTCCAGGGCCTTTTTATTGGTGGTTGTAGAAGAAAATGACTCAAGAAAGCTGGAACAGTGCACATTGGGGGGGAAATGAATGGAATTGTCATTTATATTTTGCAGTTGAAGGTGAGGAAATTCTTTCAGGGGAAGTTATGAAGCTCCTTCACCGTGTCATGCCACTCATGAGTAAATCTTTCCATTGCAACCTCTTTCCCCAGCTGATTGACCACTGGTATCTTTCCCACCCTGCCTGTGGTTTTGAGATGTTTATTCTTTCCATACTTGGGTGAAATGGAGATGTGTGTGCCCACTTGTGCTCTTGGTGTGATCTGAAGGAGAGAAAACTCAGGGAAAGCCTTCCTATCAAAATCCATCAGGGACTGTGAAAGAACAGAAAGCCCCAAAGCATGTTACAAGACAAAAATGTCCAGAACGACAGTGAAAAGCATCTATCAGTCATCTTAGCTGTCTCCCTAATTCTCTGTCCTTCTCACAAGGTTCTTTCAGCCTCCTCCTCCTCCTTACTTCATGATTCCAGCTCTTTTATCCTGGCTGTTGGTGGTAGTAAGAGATAGATAGCACATTTGGACATATTTACCCTCATGTGGCTTGTCCTTCTCACCCCACCCATGCTCTGGCTGTGATGATGCATATCTCTGGGAGTCAGTGGGAAATCTTTTCACAAACACTCACTGTGTGTTGTGTCTCTTGTGGGCAGAGATGTTGCTGTGTTAGCCATCATTATTTGATCTGCCTCTCTGACAAGATTGCTTTAAAGCCTAAATGTTGTTTCTGTTCTTAGCTGGGAACACACCATAGGTATAGTTATAGCTTTGCCTGTGTGGCCAAGTCCAGATCCTCAGCTATGCTGGGAATTCTGGGTTCTGTGGGATGGAAACTGTGGAGAACAAAATCTGTGATGAGGAACGTTGCATGAAAGAAAGAGAATGCCTCACTGGAGCACTTTGAGAGCAAAAATTTTTTGTCTTCTTTTAAAAATACTGCCCCCAAATTTACCTCAGTTTGTGCTGGAAGTACTCACTGAAGTCATGGGATTGCAGAGAAATGGGTGGGAGAGATAGAGAAGTATTGATTCTACCTTGAAGTGCTAGGAGTGAAGTAGAGATTCAGATAATAAATGCTTCTGCATTTCGCACCCTGGATTTCCCCTATTTTACTGATAATGGTTATTTGTATAATTTTTAGTTTGTGGAATAGAACTGTAAATTTCCCTTGCTCACCAAAATCAAAAACTGGAACAGAAATTCATTGTCATTCATCATGGTCTCGGAGTGGCTTCAGCCATGAAAACAAAATATCCACTGAGGTGGTAGTTTATCTTCTGATCCTCCAATTGTAATGGATTGAAAGGGTCAGGTCAATAAAACTAAGATCTAAACCTTCCTCCAGTGGGAACTCCCTCTCTTGTTCCTCACTGAGGTATCTCTCTTAGGACTTGAAAATTGAATGGGATGTGCCTGGTATAGAGTGCTCCTCTCTCCATCTTCTTCCCCAAAGAATAGCAGAGGGAATAGGAAAACATGGCTGAGTGAGGGTGAGGTAGGGAGAAAAGAGCATCCTCTTTAGGTGAGGAGAAAAAATTCTCTTTGTATGTAGCACAGGAGTGCAGGAGAGTGGATATTCCCATTTTTCTTGGGGATTTCTTTGAATATGAGGATATTTTATCAGGTTTCTGCAGTGTTTAAGGTCAATTATCTGTCTTTAGCCTAATACACTGCCCTAAGATCAGCTCTAGTTTTTCGTTAATGTTGGTATTTTAGCAGTTTCTATGGTTCTATAATGCATGTTGGGTTTTTCAGACAGAAATGACCATTCAGAATGGACTGGGAAGGGGAGAGGACAGAAAACCAATGCCCTGAGGTAGCTCAGTGAGGCTTGAGAAGGGGCTGAGAAAAAGCAGAGAAAGCATTTCATTTTTCCATACCTGCTTTAACAAGGCCTGTGGTGGCATGGCAAGACCTGTGTGTCTCAGGGGATGGGGGGCACAGCAATGAGAGGGAAATCCTTGGACAGTGTGAGCTGATGGAATGCCTGGAGGGTGTGATGCAGCCAAAGAGCCCACATTTGCCCAGAGTGCAGAGCAGGGAAAAAATCCAAAACAGTAGGAATTACTGCATCTCTTCAGAGATTTAAAAAAAAAAAAAAAAAAAAAAGAAAAAAAGATTTTTATGGAGGGAATTGTGGGTGTACAGCAGCGGGAAGGACTGAGTGACCTGGCCAGGGGTGTGAGGGTATTTGGTGTGCTGCTCTCATCACAATGTGGGACCATCTGCCTCCCAGCCAGCAGAGCTGGGTGTAGATGAGAAACAACAGAGATCAGAATATGACCTCCAGCAATTTTGGGGGTAACAGCTACTCCATGAGTGACATCCTGCAAGCAGCCAGGAGGAAATCAGAGAGAGATAAGATATCTGTGTCTCTCTGACCATTGTCCTCAACCAGTTTGCAGAATTGTAGATTAGGTCCTTTTCTCTGATCTCTCTTTGCTGGTTCTCTGTGCAAGTGCCACAGGGCTGTGATAAGGAGGAGGTGGAATGGTGCTCTAAGTACACAACATTTTTCCACATGCAGCAGGATAGCTAACTGAAACAAAATATGCTGTAATCCTTCTTTTGCTTTTGCCTCTCTACATCCAGAAAAGGAACCTTGGTATGTGCAGCAGGGGAAGCAGAGAGGGTTTGTGGGAGGGCTATGGAAAAGGGGTTTGGCACACTCTGTGCCAAAAAGTCTCCTTACAGTTCCAGCATGGGTCTGCATGTTGCTGCTACAGTGTGACCACTGCACACTCAAACCTGCAGCAGACAGTGCCTTGTTCTTCTCCCTGCAGCTATCCCTTCCTGACTCCACAGAGCACCCCAGGGCTCCCCCAGCATCCCAGGGGAGATGGTCACAGGTGCAGGCAGCTGCAAGGGGACAGCAGGCTGCCATTTCTTTGTCCTTCTCTCTTTGGTGACAGCCCCATATGATCTGCTGGCCAAAACATCCATGCAGGATCTGCCTGAGTGAGGCTGGTGTAGGCAGCTCAAACAGCAGGCATTTCTCAGGCTGGAGCAGACAGGCTGTCTGCAGCCAGATGATGGAAGAAGGAAACACTCATAGGACAGGGGGAATTGTGACATGCCAGATGAGAATGGAGATTTTTTTTCAGCCAGTATGGGCAGATCTGGAACCAATCCCACAGATGGAATTACCCTCCCATAGGGAGCAGCCCCAACCCCCTGGGGAAGGCAGAAAATTCAGACTTTTCTGCATTTTGCTGGGAGAGGGAGGAGCAGGGTAGGTTTCTGCCCTGGGGATCCAGTCACCTTGGCAGCACAGGGGTCGGGGGTGGCCTTCATTCTTCTTGCAAGGTTGAGTCAGGGCTGTGATGAACAAGTCTTGCATAAGCAGGAATGCCATCGCCAGTGGTAAGCTGAAAAATGCCGAGCTCTGTTTTCAAAGACAGCTCAGAGGTTATTTATGTACGGAAATGCTCCTTATCTCTTAATTCCCAGACTGATGGGTGGAAGATATGCAAAGAGTGACTTCTGTCAGGGACGAGCTCACCAGCACTGCTACTGTCTTGGCAAGGGGGAGGGCTCTCTCTGCCTTCCCTGGTAGCAATGCTGACTAAGGGCCGTAGGAATCTTAATTCCTGGCCCAGAGACGGCAAGCCAAGCTATCTGATGGGCTGCTTGGCTGACAGTTAATATCCTGTCGCAGAGAAGTAAGTACTCATGATATAGCAGCTTTTTTTTTTTTTTTTTTTTTTTTTAACCTGGAAGACCCAAGTGGGAAAGCCCAACAAATTCTCCATTTTGTGCTTAACTATCAGCACTGCCCTGAAAGAGCCTAAACCAGAACAGTTATTTTACATTTCAAAAAATATAGCAAAGCTCCTTGGTGTCAAAATTGTTGTTTTGTTTTACTGTGATTATTCTCAGATACTTAGGCTGGATTCATAAATTTAATCTTATTACCTCGTGGCTGAAACATTATTAGTAGGTAGAAATTTGCAGCTGGAAATTAGTTAATGATTCTTCTGTAAGTACAACAGACAGATGTCAATCCAGCTTCTTTTCCTTGGCTGTGCTGACACTGGCATTCAAACTAAAAGTAGTAAGACATATATTAATGAGTGGGGTAGGCAAAAGGGAAAGAAAAAAAAAATCTAGAGCAATGAACACAGGTAATAGGGTGTCATTAACACAGATAATAGGGTGCCATTATTAAAGAGTTATCTGTCAGAGAAGGACATGCATAAGAATTGTGTGCCCAGGAAAAGGCTATGAAAATATATCCCTACTTCTGTTTGATGGAATCACGTTTCAATTTTTATGAACTTTTCACAGACTAAATATTTTTGTGTCTAAAGAAATCCTATCTCTTAGTAAGCAGTAATGACAACCTTATTTACGCCAAATGACATTTTCCTACTGATTTGGCCAGAAAGAATTAATTATTTTTTGACTGTAGGGAAAGAAAATACCTCATTATTTAATTTTTCTTGGTGATGGTGTCATTCTTAGTATTGTGGATCATATGAAGATATAAAGTAAAACCTACTTCACAGGATTTATATCATAGAAAAAAAAAAAAAAAGAAAAAAAGATGTCTTTTGCATGAGAAGAAATTTTCTGACATATCCCATTTGGGAGAATTGAATGAAAGGCTTGCAGGCTGCCTGACTCTTGAGAGAAACCTTGCAGGCAGGGAGGCAGGGTTCTCTGTTTTCTGCTTTGCCTGATCTCAACCTCAATTTGGTCTTCCCATTTCAGGCTGCCAGGCAGGCAGCTGCCAGTGAGGCAGCAGTGCTTAAGAGCAGAGGAGGCTGGACTGCCTTGGAGAGGAGATGAGAGTGAAGTGGGGTCCATGAAACCCCTCCTGCTGTGCTGCTGGGATCAGGTTGGTTTCCCACAGCAGAGCTGGGGTGGAATGCACCTGATGCCCTGGGGAAAATAATGTCAGGGTCTTGCTCCTTGCATCTCAACTGGAAGTTGTGAAACTGAGGCTATTTCTGGGTTTATGATGGAAATTTCCTTTCCTTTCCTTTCCTTTCCTTTCCTTTCCTTTCCTTTCCTTTCCTTTCCTTTCCTTTCCTTTCCTTTCCTTTCCTTTCCTTTCCTTTCCTTTCCTTTCCTTTCCTTCCCGTCCCTTTCCTTTCCTTCCCTTCCCTTCCCTTCCCTTCCCTTCCCTTC
>CM031879.1:2794635-2812621 GCA_018697195.1 Certhia americana
CATTATCCCGTCCCTTCCCTACCCTTGCTCCCTTCCCTTCCCTTTTCCCTTCCCTTTCCCTTCCCTTCCCTTCTGCCTCCCTTCCCTTCTCCTTTCGACCTTCTCCTTCCCTTCCCTTCCCTTCCCTTCCCTTCCCTTCCCTTCCCTTCCCTTCCCTTCGTCCTTGTTGCAACCCACAGTAGAGCATTTCCAATCAAAAATCCTTCAGACAGCAGGATCCTGAATCAGCCTAAATCTCTGCATGTTGTCCACAGACCTCCTGATCCCAAGGGAATGGCCAGAGCATTAAGGAGCTGCTGTGTGTGACTCAAGGTGACCAAATTAAGCCCTCTGCATGAATAGTGGTTCAAGGGTGCTGATGCATCGTTTCTTTTCAGTAGTGAGAAATTGGATGAGAAGGTTCACATGAGCTCATTCGGTCTTTATGGGCTTCAACCTGCTTCCATTGGAGTCAATAGGAATCTTTCCATTGACTTTAATGAGAGCTAGATTGGATCCTAAATTAGTACCTTCATCCTTCAAATTGTTTAGCAGTGCCTATCCCCATCCATAATTAACATAAACTGGCTGTGATAGTCATCAACAGGAAAATTATACCAAAATGTCCTCAGTAGGTTTATTCCTGCTCTCACTGAAGATGATAGGAGTCTCATAATTAACTTCAAACACGACTGGTTGTCTGTGTATCATGATTATAAAATATCTTGATATATTTTTAAGGGAGAGTTCAGTTTGAGCAACTTCTTAATTGCATGTCAGGACTAAAAGAGTTGTCTGCGACCAAAGACGGCCACATTGAAAAAAATCAGGCAGTATTAAGGAGCATGATTTGACTTTGTGGCTACATAAATCAGTATTTGAGTTTCTCATTTGGTATTCACTGAAACGAAAACATAATCTGAGTTAATTGCTCTTCCCCAAGGTGCCTTGTTGCGCAATGTTTTATAAAATTAAAGCCTGTTAAGTACACACGAAGAAACATACTTTAGATGCAGAACATAAAATACTAGCACCTCTAATTCTGCTGTCATGTATGGTTGATTAACCTGGTACAACAGAAGCCTTGGGGAGAGTTTCTGTGCTGTTAGAAAACATATTTCCACTTAAGGGAATTTAGACAACAAAGGGATCTCACAAATCCCATTGTTGGAGGCTAGGCTGACATTTGGGGCATCTGAGCTGTCTCACAAAGCTGTGGAAGACTAGGGGAAAAAATGCAACCTGCTCCCTCTCATGGATAGTTATCTGTCACCCCAGTGCCTTCCCCAGCAATTAACAAATAATTAATCAAGCCCTGTAGCCCTTTCTAGGGCGATATTCCTGTTGGCTTCAGCAGGAATTTTCCCTGGAGTCGGAGTGAGCCTGGAGTGAGGAGTGGGGGACAGTGGGGGCAGTGGGGGAGATGCTGGAGACAGCAGTGGGAAGGTCATGGTGCTGCTGTGCTCCTGGTAGGCCATGCTGCAAGTCACCCACCTCTGAGAAACCCCAGATCTCAAAGGTTTGAATTCCCCAAGCCCCTCAAGTGCACAGACAAAACACAACTGGAGAAGAGGTACATGAGATCAAGGAGATTGAGCAGGAGAATGGCAGGAAGGTTATCCATGAGTAAGACATGGTGGTCTAGGAATAACAAAAGAAATGCTGCAAGGAGACCTCCCAATCCCCAGCCACTCCAGGCTCTACCTGCTGCTTGCAGATCCTCCTTGGGGCAGGCAGGGAGCCATGGAGGGCAGATGGAGCACATCAACAGCTGCCTGTTGGACCAGAAGCTGTGCGGGAGCATGTGGGAAGATCAGGAAGGCTTATCAGATAGTTTACAGCAACGAAACTGCCTAGTAAGGCATAGTGTGGGAGCTGGGGGTATCCGGGTGAAGACCAGCTGGGAGCTTGCCAGGTGTGTGTGGTTTGAGTTAGGGTGAATTGAATCTTCTCCCAGGATGAAAGTGAGCCTGTATCTTGTAACAAAACCAGCTGGTGTTTCAGGTTGCTACCTGTTTCTGCTCCTGACCTGCCCTCATGGCTGGCCCAGTAGCCAGTACCTCACTCTGAGCAGGTCTAAACCCTCAAGTGAACAGGCAGAAGTGAGATAAATAGGATAGGATCCCTGGATTATAAACCTGGTTATAAACCTGGAGCTCCTCTTTTCCCTAATGCTGTCCTTACACACTTCATGAGGAAATATTTGGCCTCAAGCTCTGCCAGCGAAGGGTTAGATTTGATATTGGGAAAAAATTCTTCATTGAAAGAGTGATCAAGCAATAGAAACCACAGCCTAGGGAGGTGGTGAAGTCACCATTTCTGGAAATGTTCAGAAAACACATACATGTAGCACCTGGGAGCATTGTTTAATGTCGCACCTGGCAATGCTGGGTTGGACTTGAGGACCTTAGAGGTCTTTTCCCCACTCCAACAATTCTATAATTCTCTTGTAAAAAAATTAATGGCTCCTTAGCACTAGAGAATCATCATCTGCAGTGTTTGTTGGGCGTGTTTGGCACACAACAGCAGTGCCCAGGCTGTTGAATGCAAAACTGTTTGCTGAAATGTGCTCAAATGCTTTCTTTGGGGTGTGTTAACACATCCCTTCTCAGACTTTGCAAGGAATTTTATTTCCATTTTATTCAGCCTCAATAACTGGGGAATTTGCTGCAGCTAATATGCCTTGAAGAATGGGAGAGGAGACCTGGGGACATGCCAGCAAGGCAAAGTGATGGCTGTCTTGGCATCTGACTTGACTGGTCTGTGGATGAGCTGTCTACACCTGGATTGTTTATTTTCAGAAAGATAGATATTTTCAGAAGGGAACTTCTCCAATCCATCCTAAGTAAAGGAGGAAAAAGGTGGGGATTTTGATTCTTCATGACTATTTATGTCAGCTAACTGAAACTCTGCACATTGATTCTTTACCTTGTTGTCACCTTCAAGTCTGGTAAAATGTTTAGGACAAAGAACAGAATTTTACACTGCATATGATGCATAAAGGAAGAGGATTTTTTGGGGGGGCTTCATGGGATGACAGTTCCCTTGACACCTGCAAAAACGAGCCTTTGAGCCTTTGCCAGAAAATTTCTTAATGTCTTATGTAGAAAAATGCTAAATCTTCTAAAGGATGTTAGAGCTATATTTCCAGCTATCCAAGCCTCTGTAGTTTTCTCAGACTTCCTAAAAAATAACAGCAATACTTCAAAAAGTTCTTTAGCTCATTCCTTGATCCTGGGGTAGGTGTCCAGGCCTGCTCAAATAAAATACTCCTAAATTCAGCAGATGCTGCCTCACCCCCTTCTCTTCTGCTATTTACTATTCCACCCACACCACGTTGGAGCTGCTGCAGATTGTGCTGGGGCCGGGGCTGTGCAGGTGTCTAAGGCTGGAAATTTCAGCTGCTTCCTTTGCCATCCCTGAACTTTGCCATGTCAGACACTGGGAGCAATGGAGAATCCAGCCTGTGAGTCAAACATGACATTCACTGGCTGGTTGCATGAAATGTAACCCACAGCATCATTTAGCCCTCTAGGCTGGAATCTGTTTGCCTTAATTATGGGCAACTGTAAAAAACTGAGAAAGATGCAAGAAATGAGATTCCACAAGCCCTTCTAGTGGTTCTGCCTGGCCTTAAGCATTAGGAAACCTCTTGAATATGTTGGCTGATGCTCCAGTACTCACTATCCTACGTGACCTCTATGAATAGCCTACGTGTGGCTACAGTAATTCTGACATTGAGTAATGTCTCCAGTCTTTCAAGAGCTGTACAAATTTCAATTGAACTTTCATACTGGCTCTGCTAGCAAGATCACCTACACGTTTTCACAGCAATTCCAACTTTAAGCTGAGGTGGAAATGTGCTGGTATATAAATCCTGCCATTCTGGCTCTTTGAACATGAATGCTATCAGTTTTCAAAGTTAGCCAGATAGGACAAATATGTTCCTTTATGGGATCCTTTCTTTTGATCACTGAGAGTATATCAACACCTGGTAATTTCTCTGAGGCCTGCTATGGTGAGGCTGTCTTTCTCCAAAGACTATGGAAAACATCCAGGGTGATGGTTTTTCTAGCCCAAAATTAATTTTGGGAATAATTTGGATACTCTCATCCTCCTACCCCCGTATTTCACATACAAGGAAATATAATGCAATAGTGTGGCTTATTTGATAGACCCCAGCATTGAACTCAGGAATTCTTGGCTTATAGCCCTGTGCTCAAACCCTTTCTCCTCCAGCACTCAAATAAGGGCCTGGTATGTTCTCAGTAATAACATCCAGTGATTTGTGCAAGTGTAATAGAACAATGCCATATGCTTTGGTTCCTAGGCCAAATTCTCATTTTGGCTTTACTCCACTGGCTGTAATAAAACGAGGCAAATGGGAACACTTGACCCAGAGTGTTTCCAGTCTGTAGGGACTGCAGAGGTAGAATTCTGATTTTAACATGAAACTGTTTTGCTGTGATGCTTCAGTCTTTAATTTGTAGATGGGAAGTTTCAGGGAGAAGATGCTGCTTGCGTTGTGCTGGAGACTTCATGAGATCTGCCCAAAGGAAATGTTTCTACCATTTCCATCAATGCCCACTTAGCAGTGACATTCCAGTTGCTTACCCTTACAAATCCGGAGAAGTGTGGTGTTGTTCTAATTCTGTATCTGTTGAAAGGATTTTTGGTGTCACTGGTCATCTCATCTGTAAGAGGGTCTGTTCTAAATTATCTTAACTAAAGGAGAACCACTAACCAAGAATGGCAAATAAACCATCTGTCTTATGTGGGGAAGTGTAAAACAAATGTCTGCTGTGTGGAGGCTGGTTGAGTGGGAATTACCCAAGTGCCTCATACATTGATTACAATTATATAGCTGATTTATTAGAAACCCCTGAATGGGAAGGAAAAGCCCAAAATCTAGGTTGACATCTGTCTAAAACAACCAGGCAGAAGAAATTTGGAATTTTGTTCCTAAGGAAGTTGTGGTGTTTCAACATTAGTAAATCATGCATCTTCCATCAGAAGGTAATTTCAATGGAAAATCATTGAACAGCTCAAATCCAAGGGAATCATGTGGTTCCTCTTCACCAGAATACGTGAAAAAACTGCTAATTCCAGGTTCCAAGAATGACCAAAGCATATTTATTTTCATTTTATAGAAAGGCAGGCAAGGTATATGGACACATAAGTGTCTGTAGTGAGCCTGAAAATGAACCCTTCATATACAACTTTCTGGGTTGATGCCACAACCTTCTCATGGAATTGTGGAACTAAGTTTGCTCATCATTTATGTATTGCCTCTTGTGGAAATATTTGATTTCTTTTTTTCTTGGTTTTAATTTTCCTCTTAAGGAGCTTAAAGAAATCAAATTAACACCCCTTAAAATATTTCCTAAGAATTTAGATTAACACTCTTTACAAAGGACTCACAATCCTTCCAAAAAAAAAAAAAAGAAAACCCAAACCAAAATATATTTTCTCAGTAAAAACTCCACTCCTACTGTGATACTCCACTCTTCCCTCCCTGCAGTAAATTTTGACATTTATCTTGAAATATGTCAGCATAATAAATGAAGTATATTCATAATATAACAGTAATAAAAAGTTTCATAATGTCCCAAGAAGTCCTGGGGGAACTTTAACTTTGCTACTGAAATTAGGCAAAAAATAATTCTAACATTGGTGAAGATATTGATCTGAAAGAGACAGACAGAAGAAATGCCTTGCTGAATATATTACCTGTGAGGGGAGAAGACAAAATGACTAAATATTGCATGTAGTGTATGTTGCCCTCCAGGTTTTGCCCCAAACTTACACAGGAAAAAAGTAAAAACCAGGCTGAAAATAGGGGGAAAAAAAAAAAAAAAAAAAGAAAAAAAAAAAAAAAAAGGAAGACCTATCTTTCAGCTTGGATTGACTTCTCTAGGAAATAAAGCTCTTCAAATGTCCTTATGACTTAGGGAAGAAAGGGAAGTGATTTGTAGAGGTGTACATGTCTAATCAAGCTTTCTGAACCAGTCGCTGCACTGGGCTGGGATGTTATTTATGACAAAGAGTTTTAAAGGTCACTTGGAACAAGAGAGTATCTTTGATGGGTGACATTCCAGCCCAGTGGGAAACTCAGCATAAATTAGCAGTTATTGAGACTTTCTGTTTCAGTTTCAGACACTTTAACTCAGTGGAAAAAGAAAAACATTTTCCCAATACATGAGCATGTAGTGACAGGACAAAGTGGGGTGGCTGCAATCTGAAAGAGAGTAAATTGAGATTAGATATTAAGAAACAGTTCTTTACTGTGAGGGTCGTGAGTCAATGGAACAAGATGCCCGGAGGAGTTGTGGAATCCCCATCCTTGGAGCATCCAAGGCCAGGTTGGACAGGGCTTGGAGCAGCCTGGTCTAGTGGAAGGTGTCCCTGCCCACGGCAGGATGATGAAATGAGATGATCTTTAAAGTCTCTTCCAACCCAAACCATGCTGTGGTTTTATGATTTCATTCCTTTCCAAATATTACAAATGTTTTTAATGTATAATCTCTAAAAGTAGAAAAAGAAGAATTACAGTGAATAAAGCAGAGACTAGGTATGGATTCATCACAATTAATTTCAGCTTTCAAAAAATTAGGAGTCTGATATAAACTGGTTTTCTGGATTCCTGCTATTCTTGCTGGGAGACATAGGCACCAGCAGTTGTATATTCATCACATATTCCTCTGACAGCTTTCCAGTACAGAGTGACTAAAATTAAGGTTGTGCCTCTCCATGAACTTCACAGGGATCTTGACAATTAGTTTTGCTTCTTACTAGACTTCTATTCGTCTGAGGAGGACGAGACTCCATCCCAGGTAAAACTTGTGCCTTTAAAGTCAGTAACAGCAATTCCAATTATTTAGATGCCATCACATCATCTGACATGAATGTTTTATTTGTGAACTCCCTAAATCAGGACACTGCCAATCTAAAATGTTTTAAGTTAGCAAGGAAAGAGGAACTGAAATCATCCCAGCTAACTCTAAGTATTTCCTGAGTAGAGGCCCTCATCTGAGCTCATCTTTCTCAGATTCTTTATATAGACCGGAGGAAAAAAAAAATAATTTTTAGAGCGTGATTCATATCACTAATTTTAGATTCCTTTTTTTACAATGATGCAATGAATTTCAGCCTGGAAGTGCCTAATTCTTTTCTCTTCATTGATTAACTAGGGAGACTAAACACTCTCTAGATGAGCTGTAGTTTCCTGTGTTGTAAACTTTTGCTTTTGGGCATGTGAAACCTAATTCTCATCATAGCCATTTTTAATTCATGTTTTAAGATCCTTTGCCGTCTTACCTTTCTGCCTTGATAACAAAATGAATATGCACCATCCAGGACAGTTCCACTTATAAGACTGTTCCACTTCAGTCAGCAAAACTTGACTGATTTTAGAGTAAAATGTATCATAATATAAGGAGCAAGATTCTTTCAAATCTCTTTAAGTAACAGTAAAGAAAATTTTATACATACTTCTGAATAGGTTTGATGGCACAAAAATCAATGTGTTTCATGAGTATTGCCAGGTAGTTCAGAAAATAACACCTGAAAACATTAAAAAAGTTCTGTTTTAGATGCTCTTAAGTTTTGCCTTGCATGGTCTTCAGTCTGAAAGGAAAATATTCCATTAGGTTTATACCCCTTCCAAGGCCTTCTTGCAGACATGTATCAAAAAGGACATAGTGAATATAACTGAGCCCAAACAAGCAGAGTTAAAAGGTAAATTGGACACTCTGAAACTTTAGGTAGTTTCTGCTTATATGTTTTTTGGGAGAAATACGTATTTTGTCAGTCATTAGTTGAATATTAATATTGTGTCTCAGCTTTCAAGAGGACAGCAGTAATTTTCTTTAAATGTTGACAAGACCCTTTAAACTGAAATCTGGAGCTCTGCAGATCTTGCATTTGGTCACTAATTTGTTAAGCTTTGTGTCCAGGATTTTGGTTTTCTCTCTCTGGAGGTGATGATGGTTCCTCTGAGAAATTCAGAGCCATATTAAGATCCAGATCTTGGGATATGATGAGAATTTATATTCAGGTTCCACCTTAAGAGTGATTTTTTGTTACTCAGAAATACTGAATTTGGAGCTGTATTTTGATGAAAGTATCAGATCAATGCTTGATAGATGTCAAAAAGTAATTTAGGTGTTGATACCTCCTAAGAAAACAACAGTGAACAAATCAGAAAACATCAATATGTCTCTGAATAAATCTATAGTCATAAAATCATGGAATAGAATCATAGAATAGTTTAGGTTGGAAGGAATCTCAAAAATGATCTGGTTCTCACCCCCTGTCATGGGCAGGGAGGTAACTAGATCATATTACAGGGCCTTGTCCAACCTGGCCTTGAGCCAATCTGGCTCCCATACTTAGAATATTGTGCAGTGGTGGTTTTCCTCATTCTAAAGAAGATATGACAGAATTGGAAGAAGAAAATAGAATAACTAGACCAAAACTATTCATCCTTCAAAAGAGCTGACATAACAGAGGTTACTTCTCCATTTTTGGAGAAGGAAAACAAGGAATTTTTAAATTTTTTTTTTTTTTTCAATAAAAGAAGCAGACTGTGTAAAATAAAAAGAGTTAGTGCCAACCACAACAAAAACAGAAAGAAAAGGTACATTGTACAATATGTGGCTAAACCATGAGAGTGTCCTCCACAGGACCTTGCAGAAAGTAGATTCACAAACTGACCAAAGTTCTTCTGAGGTTGTTTAGCTCTAACCAGAGAGGGCCTTGAACCACAGTGTTAGAAGGATAGAAAACAGTCTTTTAAGAATATAACTTTTTCCTTGCTCATGCCTTACGCTTGGCACTTCCTGTTGAACTTTGCTGAAGACAGGGTTAATGCCAGCTAGACCTTTGGTTTCTCAATACATGGCCATTTTTATGCCATGGTCATGGCTTTGCCTTTACAATACCTTTGCCTTGTGTACACATTCTGAAATTGGTTCAAAACTTTACAACAATAAATGACACCTTATTACTTTGTCTTCATCTGCTCCAGACAGTGTGCTTGCACTGTAAGTCTCTCTGAGCTATTACTGATGACAGTAAATCCTCTGGATGACTATCAATGCTTAAAAGCACCACGAATTCTAATCTGACTGAGGTCTATGGGAGTCAGGTGCTCTTTGATGGTCTGTCTGTCTCTATTATACAGGCACAAAGAAGTACCAAGGGGAGAAAATGTATGGCTAATGTGGGAACACCAATGGCTGATGGGATTTTTGCTAGTCTATTTACAATTCTTTTTTGTTGTTTGGACAAGAAGTTAGTTTTGAAGCTCTGGGCAAATTCTCCCCCTTGCTTAGGAAGTCTTTTGTTCCCTTTGCATTTCCTTTCTATGGACTCTTATGTCACCATTGTGTAGATGGAGTGGCTTTGATGGCAAGGTTTCAAAATCCAGTCACTTCTGTCAGTCAGCCATTGAGTTAATAACACAACTATGACTGTAAAAGGTGTACCTAGGCAAAGCAGAACTGGAATTACAGGAGAATAACTTCTTGAAGTGCCCAAGGGGAAAGCTGAATAAACAAGGGCTTCCAGCCTGCTCAAAAATGTGTCAAAATGATGTCTGCAAAATGTAATAATGGCTTAATAGGAAATCAGGCCATACATTGTCCAGTAAAATATGAATGTAAATGTTTGGAAAACTGTTGTGCTCCTAACAAGCTGTGTTGGAATCTACTATTTGGCTTGGATTTCTTTGAGTGTGTGATGGTGCCTTGTTTAATGCGGAGCCTTGATTTCCCTCATTATTTCAGTTTACCTTTTTATTTTCTCAGCGTGTTCATATCGTGATGGCATTTGGCATTTCCCAGCTTTCAATTTGCGTTCAGTGTGAGACCTGGATTAATCCCACAGCTGATGTAACCCTGCACACTTCATTAGCACCAAGCAGATTTACATCAGCTGAGGATGTTTTTTTTGCACCATTTTCACCCAAGAATTTTTCCCCCTTTTTTATTTCTTTTTTTCTCATATTTGTCTAGCTAAAGAAGAAATTTGGTTGGGCACATTTTGGGATCTATATGGAAACTTCAGACTGAGGACAGAGTGATGTCTCCCCTTCAAAATCTGAATATTTGCTTTTTAATTAATGAGGAGTTCAAATTTAAAAGGAAAAATTAAAACTGAGTTAGAAGTTGTGTACAAGAATTTTCTTTGACTGTTGCTTTAAAATCTATCAGAGACATATTTGATGTTTTTGCAGCTGTATGGCTCTTA
The DNA here is from genome assembly GCA_018697195.1 of Certhia americana. NCBI lineage: Eukaryota > Metazoa > Chordata > Aves > Passeriformes > Certhiidae > Certhia > Certhia americana. The sequence continues at coordinate 2,804,866 of CM031879.1, forward strand.
TACAACCTAAGGACCATTTATTGGAATTTTTGAGTGAACTTTTGTTTTTATAGGTGTGTAAATGTGTTATCGAAGATATCTTGGCATTTTAACCAACGACCTAAATTTTGTCGACTTTACTAAAAAATATAAGTCTCTTTTTAACTTTTCAGAAAACCCCTTTGGTTGACAGATGCTGTTTTTCCCACAGTAAGCCTTTCAATGCATTTATTTTACTAAGAGGTGGTTTTGATTGAAAAATAATAATACAATGAGTTAAATTCAGTCCTTGATTACACCTCTGTAAACCTGGAGTAAAGTCATGAAAACAGAATTTTTCAGCATTTGCATCTATCTGCATAAAAGCAGAAGGTTCTTTTGGGCAGAAACAAAATCTGTCTTGACATTTTGCATGAAATTGAGTCTATCCTGGTTTTTACAGAACCCCTTTCTTTTTTGTGGCCTTAGGAATATTTCTTTTTCTTTGAGACAAGAAAGTTTTGCTCACACTCTGAAGCCGGGAATTTTTTAGGTATGAACCAGAGAACAATAAAGTGATTTGTCTTGTGCTCCTCACTTATTCACATGCAATCCTAGATCTTCATGAATAGCCTGAGTTTTATTTGGTGGCCAAGGGAAGACTCAAATGAATGAGTGATGATGGCCTTTTGCTTCCACTTGCTGATTACCATTAGATTTTAAGGTGGAACAAAGTGCTTGGTGGGAGAAAAGCACTAGTCCTCTGGGCCAAGAAATGAAATGTGTAATTGTTATCACTGAATCACAAAATTCAGTTGTTCTGTTGTTGTGGGTTTTTTGTTTTTGTTTTTGGGGTTTTTTTCTTTTTTTTTTTTTTCTTTTTTAGGTTTGGTTTGGTTTTTGTTTTTTAATCTTGGTAACGTTTTTAGTGTAGTCTGCCTTCCTGAGTACCAGTGTGCTGCTTTGGAATGAGAATCCAGCTACTTAATTATGAAGTAGACATATATATTATATACCACTAAGAAAAGTGTTAACAAAAATTACTCTGATATTCTAATTAAAGAGATTTAAAGCCTAGTTTCTTGCCACCTCAGTCATTGCGTGCTTTGCCATTGACATCATTAGTAGAAGGATTGACTTGATCTTTCCCGGGAGTCCTACAGAATAATTTTCCAGTCTTGATTTTTCCTTCCACTGGGTTGGGTTGAATCCATAAGGTTTGTCTGGTTTGATGGGACAGAAGGACAGGCAAGAGTTGGCTTTCAAGCATGACACTATTCTTGTTTATAAAGGTTGCTTCCTGAAAAGTCCTTGGAGAAGCAGGGTGAAGGAAATGTGTTTCACATCACTGTGCCCAGATTTCATTTAAACCCAGCTCAAACCTATACTTTCTACTCCAGCTACAAGGTGAGATGACCATTGGTCTTAAAAACTGCCCCATCAACCATTTTTGTGGGTTCTTCTAGATTTAACCTTTCTTTTGGTTCTCCTACTGACTCCTTCCACTCTGTCAGCATTATTTTTGAAGAACAATGCTTAGCCTGAAAGCAAAGCCTCAAGTCTTGTCTTCTGAGCACAGTTGCATTGCTGCTACTGTCAGTTGCACACAATGGGTGTGATGTCCAGAAAAGCATTTGTTTTTTTCTTCTCCAATATCAAGTTACTGATGTCTCAGTCTGCGAGTTGACCTCTCCATCTTAGATTTGCTGACAGCAAGGCAAACTGAATTTTCTTGGTCAAGTCCACACTAACAGCATGACTGTGGTGTGCTTTAGTCAACCACACTAAGTGGTACCTGATCCACTTCCAGAGAAAGCTTAAAATGTGTGAGGTTGTCCCAGTTTAGGGCAAATTTGGGAGAAAACCTCCAAAGGGGTTTCTCTAGAAAACAAATTTAAGCGACCCCTCCTTTAACTGGTTCAGCAAAAAGATTTCCTTGGAGAGAAGTGGAAAAAACTGTTTATTTAACAGGCAAAGCACTCCCCAGCACAACAAATGAACAATACTGAACAACAAAAGCTCTCGCTGCACCAAAGAGATGATGAATTCTGAAAGTCTCTCTCATGGGCTGTAGCTCAGCTCACTCTATTGTTGTCAGTCCCTCCATGCTGGGAAATGCCAGCCCAGGCCAGGCCTGGTGGGACACGGGTCTGAGCTCCTGGGGCTCTGCTGGGTTTGAGTCTAGAGCAGGTTCAAACAGTCCCAAGAAAGGAAAAAAACACCACAGTCCAGAGAAATTTTCTGCCTCAGCTAGCCAAAAACTAGCAAAAGACAAAGGAGAGCTCTGTCCTGCCATCCACACTGCAGACAGCACAGGCCATGTGTGAGGGAAAACTGAAAACTCTTATCTTCATGTTTTGAAAACAACCGCCTCAGACATTCCACCACTTCTCCTTCTCCACCTTTCACTCTCAGGTCCAGTTTTAAAGGTGCAAAACTTATTTCTGAGCTGAATAGATGAAGTGGGATACAATTCAGCATCAGCACAGGACAGAGGTGCAGTGATTCATGGTGTGCTGTTGCTCTGACAGTCCTTCAGGATGGCCAGAACTGGCCTTGATCCTCCATCTGTTTCATCTCCTTAAGGCCATGACACCACCTCATGACCACTGTTTTTTCTCCACCTTCTTCTGCTGTGTCAGAACTGACAGCTGAGCTGGATTCTGATGAGTCAAGGCTTGGTGGAACCCCAAACACATATTTGTGGATAATAAATTCAGACCCTGAATGAACACCCATGTTGCAGCAGACGGGTACCAGGTGGGTGTTGGAAATGTGGGATGTGAATTCATTCAAAGGATGCTGGGGCTGTAATTTACAACCTCCTGGTGTATGTTATTTTTAAAACACTTGATTCATTAACACTTTTCTAGATGTTAAAAGAGGTTCATAAATCGATTGGTAGCCAGGAAAAATGAGCAGCAATGAGGTAATTTCAGTCGGAATGGGCTCATTACCACGCCAACTGTCAAAAGTTTTTGAAGCCAGATTTATTCATTTTCCCTTCTTTCTAACAGCCAACACAGGCTGAAGGTATTTGGTTTGGATTTTTTACTGTAGGATAAGAAGAAATTGAAAAAAATCATATTCGGGAAAAGACAGGTAAAGAGCAGATTTTCCTAGAAAGCTGAAAGAGTACTTGAAATAGTACTTGAAATCTTGGATCTGGTTTGGTCCAAGACTGGACAGAGTGGCTTGTAACTTGTCCCTTAGGAACTGCATGCGAAGCGGACGATTAACTTCCTCCTCTTTTGGTGCAGCATCATTTTCAAATTGTGGCAAGGGTAATACTGATGTAAAAACAAAATAAAGAAGGCGAAATCCTTCCATATTTCTCAGATTTCTTTTTCTCTCATCCAAGTGGCACGACGAGGCTGGATCACCAACGGAAATCTGAACTCCAAGCAGAAATTGCACATGTCCTGAAGCTGAAAGTCAGGGGTGAGATCTTTGTGTGGCTGTAATTTGTAATGTTCACACTTGCTGAGAGAGGCTTTGATGAATCCAGTCAGCTCAGGGAATCCCCAGCTCTGATCTACAAACAGAGGCTACCATGAAGAGATAGGAGCATGTTCCTGACACAGTGTTCCCCTCAGGTTCACTTTGGACAAATAGAAAGTAAGATATCTTTGGGCTAGTGTAAGCTTATGAAACCTCTCACTGGTGTGTTTATTCCTGATCGGGTAACACACAATTACTCTGTCCTTCCTGTTCATCCTCTCTTGCCCTTCTTATCTGTTACATTTCATGATAGTGGTTGAATTGCTTGATCAAAGGAAGCTCTGGCTGGGATTTATCTCAGCTAACTGTAGGCAACCAACACATAGGCAGGTAAGTCTGAGTTAGTCACTCTAGGCCGCTTTTCTTGTCAATAGAGATAACCAGGTATCTCTAGAGAGCAATTAATCTGATCTTGTTTGATATCTATATTAGGATGAGATGAATCACCTTCTCCAGACGCCTCTTCCTCTGTATTGACTGTAAAGGGAACTGAGCATGACTAGCTTAGATGTAGGCATCTGTGTTATAGATGCTTTAAGATAAGGAGATAAATCCAACCTCAGGGGAACCCCAGTGTTGGAAGCCTAAATGGGTAATGATTCTAGAAAACTTATTGCAGAACTAAAGATAATGGTTGAAAAGAACTTAGGCTCTCGTAGCATGAAACACACAATGTATTTACAAACTCCATGACACCCTAAACAACAATATTGGTGGGTATGTTTGTGACTTCTGTACTGTAGAACACTGTAGAATGGTGTGCCTCATGCACTGCTTGCTCTGCAGAAATGGTTCCTGTCCAATTGCCACCTTTGTGCTGGTGACAAAAACTGTGCAGTGACATCACTGTGATTTTCCTGCTCATAGCCACCTCTGATTAACTGCTTCAAGTCAGAGGACTGATGAAACATGAGTTTAAATTCAAGGATTTGGGCCCTAGTTTTGAGCAATACAGTGCTCTGTATTGCTCCCAGTCTCCGACTACACAAACCTGTTCGAGGGTATTTGTCTCCCACAGTCAAGCTCTTCAGCAGGGAAATTAACCTTCTGTATTCAAACACTTCAGACACTTCATCAGGGAAATTTTTTCTCCTGTGGAAAGCACCAACTGATTACATGAATGACCTTTTCTTTCTTTAAGTATAGACAGATCTCACACAAATGTTTTTGACTTGATAACTAAATTCTGTATCAACCATAGGCTGTAAATCTTACATGCAATATCCACGTTGTCAACTTGCTTATAAAGTGCTGGAAGGGATATACAGTGGGAAATGTGTATGTCTGCAGGGAAGGAGGGGCAAATTTCTGCTGGAGAAGTGGTAAAGATGTTATGATCAGAGGTGTCATTCCAGCTTCTCATTAAGGCTCTGCGGAGTACAGAGGGATCATACTTCACCAGCTCTGCTGGTATTATTTTTGCCTCCTCTCTTGTTAATCAAGGATATTTGAATATTAGACCAGGGAAAGCTGGTAGCTTGCCTAGTTCATAGTTATGTTTCTTTTTACCAGACAGGAGATAAGAGCAAGATAAAATGAGCTTGCCAGGGTTTAAACCCCAAGAACAAGTAAGAACCACATGACTGTTCAGTCACTGGCCCTCAGAGGGATGGAGAGGAAAGCCAGAAAAAGGTCAAAAACCCCTGTGGGTTGAAATAAGAGCAGTTTCATAATTAAAATAAAGTACAATATAGTAATAATAATAATAACAACAATAGCAATGACATTAATAAGAACTAAAGTGAAAAGGGAGATAACAATAAGAGGAATAAAGTCCAAGCAGGAGAAGTGATGCCTAGCACAATTGCTCACCACCTGCTGACCAAAGCCTAGCCCATCCTGAGCAATGATTGGCCCTTCCTGGACAACTCCTCCCAGTTTATAAACTGAGCATGACATTCTATGATATAGGAGAGTCCTTTGGGTACAGTTTGGGTCAGCTGTTCTGGCCACGCTCCCTTCCAGCTTCTTGTGCAGCTCCTCACTGGCAGAGCCTGGGAAACTGAAAGTCCTTGATTTAGGGTAAGCACTAAGCAGCAACTAAAACATCAATGCATTATCAATATTATTTTCATACTTAATTCAAAACACAGCACTTAACCAGCTACTAGGAAGAAAATTAACTTTATCCCAGCTGAAACCAGGTCAGAGCTTCATTTTCCCCTCGTTTGTATCGCTTCCCTTGACACTTATGGTAGTTACATGTCAGTGTTACCTTACAATTGTGATTGTTTCTGGTTTTGGCAGGCTATTTTAAGCAATTGAGGCCAGAGGAATACTTACTACACAGCCAAGGCCCATTAGGGAATAATTCCAGGTGACTTTGTTAATATTGCTTTGTACTGAACTCTGTCTTTAAGATATAAATATTTATTCTTTCTAAGTCATTTTCATATCAAAACAAAAATCCAAAGGTATCTAGTATAGTTTCTTGCAGCTGAATTAAAGGTGAGTCTTTTTTAAACTTTTATTATTTTTTAGTAGGTATTTCTGATTCCAAAACATTTATGAAGCATTAAGTAAGGTCACTTCTCTGCTACTTAATGTGTTTCAGAATTTTCTTTTTCATGTCATTTGTTAACAAGGAAATTGCAATTTTGGTAGGTGTCAGTATAAATGACCAGATATATTTTCTCATGTATAAATACCACACCACTGAAGACCAACAATGTATTTGTTTCTTCCATCTCTCATGTTTTATGTAGACAACTCACAGCTGTCAAATGGGTTCTGAAACATAACTTGTGAAGAAGGTGATTTTCTGAGGCAGGAAATGCTCATTTGTCCTTTTCTGAAGGTATGAATGTCATCATTTCCTTCTCTCTTTGTTTGTTACTCAAAATGAAAGGCCAAAAAAAAAAAAAAAGAAAAGAAAGGAAAACATTAATGTCCCTTAGTTTGACAAGAAGTTAGTCAGGAGAGAAGAGCTGTCAAGCTTTCTTTGAGGGATGTGTATTTAGGATACAAAACCAGCTAGACTAATACAGGTCTAATTACCTTCTTCTAGCTCTGGCATAAAATGAAACTAGTTCCAGAGCAGGCTCTAGAGCTACATTAGAGCTAAATTTTGAATAGGTAAACTGAAGAGCAAAGACATCCTCATCTGATGGGTGGGGAAAAGAGACCCACAGAGATTAAAGACTGGAGCAGCAGAGGATTTAGACAAGCAATAAGGTCCCTTGCTCTGAAGGAGGCCCAGAAGCCAAGGCTAGCCAAGCTCCTGGCTTGTTTCTGTATTTTAAATTACTCCCAGTCCAATTATGCTCTTCTTTGTGTGAAGCACAGGGAGAACTGGCTCCAGGACACAGTTCTCATGGGGTGTCCTGGGGAGACTGAGCCCTTTGCATGCAAAGTGCCACTTAGGAATGGGTTTGCAGTGCAGAACTCAGGGTACTGCTCCTCTTGTGTGGGGCACAGGCATCACTCTTAATCCCTGAGCATGCTGGTCCAGGCAGGGCTAACATTTTTGATCTCCAGACCCCTCCACATCCCTGACAGAGGCAGGTCACATCCAGCCAGAGCTCAGTTACTCACATTTCAACGTTTCCATTTTCACCAGAAATACAAGCCAGCACCTGAAATACTTTCTTTTGAAAACAAAGCCCTTCACAGTCCTGTTAGGTAATTTCTTGAGTCTCTTACTTGATTACTAGGTGATGTAGCTGAAGGCGGAGCAGGGACCCCTGTCTCCTGCGGCTCAGTGAAGAATAACTGTGCATCCTCCAGTGAACCTTGCAGAACCTCACCAGTGGGCACCACTACTTGAGCATGAGCTCACAGGATTTTCCCTTTCCCAAGTTTCACATCCCTCCTGCTCCCTCCTTATTTTTCCCACTCCTTTGTTTCTAAAGATTCTCAAATCCAATTCACATTTCCAAACCTCTACAGGTGAAGAAGAACTAAATGAGAGAGTTTCACCCTCATTGGCAGTAAGTGCATCTTGATTTCAAGATTTTATTTAACCAGTAGTCTGTTTTTTTTTCCTTTATAAATTTGTCTCTACAAACAACTCATAATGAAAGATGCCAATTTGCTGGACAGTTATCAGGCAACTTTCATCCCTTTTCTGATGCACAGGCCACCAAGCTAATAGTTTCATGCTCTCAATTTCACACTCCAGAAATGACACAGAAATGTAACTGTAACACATGTTCCACAGAAACAGCACCTGAAAGAACAGATTTGGCCCTTAGCATTCATTCTTTCTCCCCTCCCCTCCCCTGCCCTGCCCTGCCCTGCCCTGCCCTGCCCTGCCCTGCCCTGCCCTGCCCTGCCCTCCCCTCCCCTCCCCTCCCCT
>CM031879.1:2813021-2991334 GCA_018697195.1 Certhia americana
ATTTATTTTTCCTTCTCTTACTGATGCAGTTTAAATGACAGCCCAGCACTTCATGGGAACATTCTGTTGGGTGATCTAGTATGAAAATGTAGAATTTCCAAGCACCATATCAAACTTTTTAGTTACATCTCAGATGAGAAAGCATAAAGGCTTTATTCATATTGTGTTTGCCTGTGCCAATAAATCCCAGCTTCTCAATAGAGAGACTGTGAAGTGAAATGGAACGAAAGACCTCATGGTATCACAGAGAGAAAAAAAAAGTCATATGCCAAGGGGGTGACAGTCTTCCAATAGATTCTTTTCACTGAACACATGGAGGGAATTAAACTTGCCTCCAGCCACTGCAACGTAGATGGAACCTCAGCCAAGAAAGAAAAATTAATGTAACTATACTTCCGAGGTTTCAGTTGCCCTTATTCCAGACCAACAAAATCTTGAGGACTTATTTTCTTAGCAGATCCCTAGGTGAATTTGATTGCAGGAAAAAATATCTTCCAAAATAACTCTGCAGAAAGAGACATAAGAAAAAGCCACACCTGAAAAATGAAGCCTCATAAATTTCACTTGTGTTTTAGTCAGTGAAACCAACTTCAGGACAAGTTGCTAAATTGATAAAGTATTTTTTTTCCTTCTCATGTTTCTCATAATATGGTTAGATACCTTTCTGAAATCCATACTTAGCCTGACCAGCTTGCACTTTGTGCTGAGATGGATTTGTCACAGATCTATATGGGATATCAGACAGGAGCAATGAAAATTCCCTTCTACCATTCAAAAGAGCTCATATGTGAATCAATACTGTAAGGACCCCACTTTTTCTAATTTTTCCACTGCTTTTGAGTAAAAATCCAAAAGACAAGAAAAATTTAATAGAATCATAGAATCACAGAATGGGTTGGAAGGGACCTTAGAGCTCACCTTTCACTAGACCAGTTTCTCCAAGCCCATTCAACCTGACCTTGAACACTTCGAGGGATGGGGCATCCATAACTTCTCTGGGGAACCTGTGGCAGGGCCTCGCCACCCTCACAGTAAAGAATTACTTCCTTATACCTCATGCAATTTTCCCCTCTCTCAATTTGAACCTATTATTCCTTGTCCTATCACTTTAGTTTCTGATGAAACTTGTCTAACGTGATGAAAATGAATTTGAAAGCTGTTATAATATTACAGAAATCTGAAGCAAGGTGTCTTCTTCATCCTGGAAAAGACATTGGTTCATTTAAATACAGGGTGTGCCGTCTTCCTTCCATGTAGATGGTTCATGCTTTTGTCCAGGCAGACAAGATGACATTAGTTCCACTCTACTCAAAAGTGGGAGCTAGACATACCTAAGCTGATATCCATCTGCTGTGGTCTTAAAGGTTATGGAGCAAGATTCCACAACCTCCCTTAGTATCTTGACTCTGTGATTACAGGACTTGTTATTCAGCATGCACTCTGAATAGATAACCTAAATCCTTCAAGCAGATTGAAACATTTTTTTTTTCCCCGTCTTATCCTCAGTGCAACCGGGAAACAGTGATTACCATCATCACTAAAACAGCCTTTTCTGCATGTGAGGAAAGCTTGATTGTCCTCACTGAACCTCCTCCTTTCTTGACCAAACAAATCTTATTTTTGAAAGCTGTCCTTGCAGGTAGTTTTCTACTGGCATCTCTTTTCAGTACTTGTATGCTTCTCTTGCTGGAAAGTTCCCATCTGTATGGGAATTTTCATCTCTGAGCTCTCAAGTATATGCTTCATAGAGCCATAGAATGGTTTGGGTTGGAAGGGACCTTAAGGACTATCTCATTCCAACACCCCTGCCATGGGTAGGGACACCTTACATGACACCAGTTTTCTTGAAGCCCTGACCTACCAGGCCAGTTCCAAGATTACCTGGACTAAACATAATTCCTTTGGATTTCTGTCCATTTCTCCAGTTTGCCCAGACAATGTGAATCGTGATCTTTTCTGGAGTTTCTGAAAGCTCACTCTCAATACTGTTGTATGCTGATTCTGTGCAGGTACTGCCTAGTCTGTCATTGAGTGGTTTTCAAACTCTGGGACATCTCTGCCATGCTACTTTGAGTGTTTTTTAGAACTGGTTCTGCACCTGCTTTTCAGTGATCATACCCAGGCTTCAGAAGCATGTTTGCTGATAAGAATGACTTACGGGAATGTGCTACAAACCTTAGAATAGTTTTGTTATATCAGATTTTTATGTTCCCTCCATCCATTATGCCAACTATCCTGGCATTAAAGGGAATTAGATTGATTTGACATGATTTGTTCTTCACAAACTCATGTTTCATCTTCTATCTTATTACTCCCTGGCTTGCTTTCAAATGGTTCAGTGAGTAATGTGTTTCAGTGTGTTTCTAGGCTTCAAAGTGAAACTGAGACTGCCTCATAATCACTGGCTTGTCTTTTATTAGAATAAGTCCTCTGCTTGCCCTTCTGCAGTGCTCGCACAATCTCCTGAATTCTCAGATGAGAACTTGTGTTTTCAGATGAAATTAAACAAAGAAAGTTCTGTGAGGCTCACGACCACAGAAATGTCCAGCTTCATATCTTCCCCCAGCCAAATCCAGAGGTCATGGTGTTCTGGCACATGGCTGTGATCTCCCTTCATCCTTGACCCAAAAGTTTGTTCCACTGGCCAGCTGCATCTGGCTTTTTTTGGCCATGGTTTGGGATGCTCATGTCTTTTCCAGGGATGGGCTGACCTGGGAATCTACTTTTTCCTGTCTATCACTTCTCCTTTAATCCATCTCTGGTTATGTAGTCCTGGATATTATCCACTCACCAATCTGTCAATGCTCAGATGCAATCATGTCTGATGGTGCTGGACTACCAAAGTGAGTTGTATCATTATCCTCTATGACCTCAGTAAAACAAGAGGACTTTCAGAAATAAAAAAAGGAGAAAGTTTAAAATAGATCAAAGAAAATGTATTCTCTGCAGTGAGCTGTCACATGGTATCAGTGTGACGGGATGGATGTTGGACTTCTTATCCCAGTCTTATTCCTCCTGGAGACCAAGAGCTACATTCCTCTCAAAGACCAAGGTCCTAGAAGGAATAAAATGGAAACTAAATGCCACAAAGAAATAATTATTTGATAAACCAAGTTGTGTTACTGAAAACTTGACCAGCTAATGCCAGAAGTCAAAAGGCCTCAGTTGAGGTACAAAAAGTGAACTCTCTCTTGTGATTTAAAAGGGAAAGAAATGGGACTATATTAAGATACCAGATCTCAGCTAATATTTCCCCAGTAGAAAAATGGTTACTACCCCATAAGTCATGATGACTTCTTATAAAGCCCTTCACATTCTTATCTGAGGTAAGGTAGACACACAGGTGGAACAGAGAATAAATTCAGGAAGATTATAAAAAATTGATGATATGAGCAAGTTTCTACTTAATGAACAAGGAAGATTTCTGGACAATTCACAGTTATTTGCATCCATCATTATAACCCTTTAGTCTTACTAACATTCCAGCAGTTCCTATGCACAAACTCCTCCTCCTAACAACCCAAACAGAATACAGAAATAATTCCATGAGTCTAATCAGAATAGGACCAAGTGATTGTTTACAGTCTGTTGTGTCCTCTTTTTATTATCCTGCTCAGCTCTAGGTTTGCAGATTTCACTTCCTTTTCTAAAATCAGTTTCTCATAGCTGTGCTCCTTCTTCAAGATGCAGACCTAAAAGGAAGCAGCATTACTGGTACTGTAGGAAATATAAAAAAGAAACAGCAGAGAAGAAAACGTCTGATTGTAATCTTGTCTAGTAGTAGTTTACAGGCAGTTTTCCTAGAAGTAGATGGTACAGATTTTCAAAGCAAAAGTTATGAATTCAGAGGCCACCAGAAATTCTTACAAAAATGTACAAATCAAGAAATATGGGTAGGAGGGGTAGATCAGCCAAATTATTTTAAGAATCACCTTCAGCTAATCTCAAACAAAAAATCAGTGCTTTTTGTCAATGAGATAAAAGGAAGTGAAAAGAAAAAGTGTGTGGCTGTTCAACCACAGACATGCAGTTTGAGCATGAGGAAACTTTCCAGTGTATTTATACTAAATAGCTGAATGCTATATTTAATAACAATCAGAAATAAGAATCTGCACCCACTTTGATAGGACAACCCCATCTGAAAATGGCAAACAAAGAAGAACAACAACAAAACTGAAATACATTTAAATGTTACTTTCCCAATTTGAATCAGAGCCTGTGAGGAGTCCTATGGGGCTGCCTGGTTTTGTTGACTCTGAAGGCATTTTGCCCAGCCCTTGTCCTTTGTTCAAACTCTTTCACGCTCCAGCTCTCTGCTTCCTTGCTGGTTTCCTCAGCTCTCTCACTGTGTCACAGCTCTCTCCCTGTCTGTGTCCCCTCCCAGCACAGGCACGGGGACATTCCTTGCAGAAGGAGCTGCATTGTTTGCAGGCAAATCAGGTGTCAGAGCTTTTAGTGGACGCGACTTCCTCCCGAACACAAAACTGCACTTCCAGCAATACATCACTGCCATTGTACAGGTTGGTTTGTAAAGAATTTTCTGAGGTCAGCATCCTTCGCCAGACCCTCAGCTGATTACCAGGCTTATTATGAGGGAAATGCACAGCTGGCTGGGGGGGCTGTTGGATAACTTGTCTCTGCTGCTGGAAACAGCTTTGACCCAGTGGTGAATAGTAAGGGGATCTGTAGAGGCAGGAGAAGCATTGCTGGGGAAAGAAAATAATGTATTTCCCCTTCTTAGCTGATGGGAGAGTGGCTGGGATTTATTTTCTTTTACAGCTTGTGCAAGGTGGAGCAACCTCCATGTTCTTTTGTTCCGTGCCTTTGATAGCTTGACTCATGAGTAGGGAAAATGTGAAGGTGCAGTGGATGAATTTGTCTGTGGGGCACAGTGACAAAAGAGCAGACGGCATGAGTCTGAGAGCTTGGCAAGAATCAGCTGGTTTGTAGCCCTGCTATTACAGTGCAAGGGCACATGCCAAGAAGAAATTCTAGGAGTCAATTTTTAGTCTGGGATCTTTCATAAAATCATAGAAAGCCTTGTGTTGTAAGCTGGGCAGGGACATCTCCCACTATCCCAGGTTGCTACAAGGTCCATCCAGCCTGGCCTTGAACACTTCCAGGGATGGGGCATCCTAAACTTCTCTGGGCAACCTGTGCTAGGGCCTGACCACCCTCACAGGAAAGAATTTCTTTACATGTAATTATAACCCAGGTGTTTCTCTCCAGACAGCACAGCTTCGTCCCCACCCTGTGCATTGCTCTGTATTGATACATTAATAAAGGTATTAATAAAGGCAATAAACTAGTGTTTGATCATCTGTATTTGCTAGATGGGTGAAGAGTGTTGGTCCTGTGTTATGTTTTTGCAGCCTGTTTCCATACGGTGACTAGCAAAGCTAGTCCATGAATAAAGGCACAATATTTGTTGCTGTTTTGTGTGACTTTGAATTGCTGCAAATATAATTTCAGAGCTTCTCAAGACTGACATGAAAAGGGAGCACATACCAGAGGAGTTCAACTTCTACTGAAATTTTCCTCATGAGCTAGAAACCGAACGGGTGATAGACAGCATTCAGTCCAACAGAACACCTTCCCTCCCCTTCTCCACTTTTCAAATTAGAAGGGTTGTAGAAGGAGTAGAGGGTGTCAGGTGCTGTGGACCTGAGCCAAAGTGGAGAGAATGTGTATCTGGTGGAAGGGGTAAGAAAGAGGAAGAGTGAGTTAGCTTTTTTCACTCATGTGTGGGAGAAAGGCAATGCTATTAAACACCGTTCAGCTCTAACGCAATGAAAAAATTGTATATGACAAGCTGTGACACTTCCTGCGGATCTGAGTCATTGTTTGAGCCCAACCTCACCTTTCAGTGACTGGAGCAGCAATGTGTAGCCAGCTGGCAGCACATGGAGAGACAGGACAGTGAGGGAGCCGTATCATAAATGTTGATCTTACTATTAGGATATCTGATTTATCTGTGGTTGCCGTAACAATGCTCCAAACGTGTGGCAGTGAGAGCAGCAGACAGTTACAGTGCTGTGTGTTCTGCTGGCTATAGAGAGCTAAGGCTAGCTCTAATATGAAAATGTCAGGAGTTGCTTAAGTGGGATGCTGGCTGCATAATTCACTACACAGGCACCTGGCCACTAGGAAGTGTGCCGAGACCACCGTATGGATTTCATCTCCTCTACCAATCAGCTGGACAAGCACAGCCCTTAATTTCTTTGCTTCAGGCTGAGTGCTCTGAATTGGGTTACTTTTGAAGTTGTACACCCCCTTCCTCCTCCCCTCTCTGCCCCACACACACATGCTCTCCTTCCCTCTGAGGGAAGTGCTGCCACACAACGCTGCAGGGAAGAAAAAGGGATGACTGACACCAGATTTATTTGAAAGGTGTTTTTAAGGCATCAGCCGAGGGACGCTGTGGGAAGTCTGGCCCCAGAAGGTGAGAGGTAGCTCAGGAGTCAGAACAGAAAGGTGGAGCAAGGCCAGCTAAAGCCAGTCTAAGCCAGCTCTTCTGTTCTTTGCTTTTAAAGTTTAAATCCTCCTGCCCTCAGTTAATCCATCATTTGCTTGTCATCTAGATATTGATTTTACATGCAGGTAATATTGTGTCTCTGTGCAACCTATTTATATGCACAGACATAAAATAATAAGGGGATTAAAGAATAGGTAGATAGTGAGATGAATTGATATGCTCTGTTTCCATACAGTGCTGAATGCTGGTGTAACACCACTTGAATGAAAATCAATAAACAACAAACCAGTGACAGAGTAGCTGGAGGAAACTGTGTGTCTGTCTATCCACCTTCCAACCTATCTGTCTTCTAACTTGTCATAAAGTGTTCTTAAGACCATAAAACTTCTTGTTGATTTGGGGTAAAATTCCTCTGTAATAAAGACATACAAAAGGTTTTTTCCAATTCTCCCCCCCCCCACCCCCCCCAAAAAAAATAGAGAATGTCTGTGTTTAAATTTATGTCCAGTGAAATGAATAAGGTTTGAACAGGCTTAGAACCTGATTATTTACAAAGTTTCTATTTAAGGCACAGTTGAAAATAACATCAAATCTTCTGCAGCGGATTTTTATTATTCTGTGTGATGGCTTGCATGACCAGGAATGCACAGATACAAGTTAGAGTCTCACAAGTAAAGAGCCCCTGCAATTCACCTTAATTTCTTTGTTATTCCTTAGATCTATGTGGTTATTCAAATATATGTATGTCAAAAATATCATTACACAATATATAAAACAAATATCTATATATCTCTATTTTATAAATATGTGTGTGTTACATGTCTGTATGGTACATGTACATGAGAAAACTGAACATTTGGAAAAATCCTCCTTGTTGCATAACGCGGACAGGCACTCAAACATTTGTCAAGGATTCCAGGCGGTGTGAAGGTAAGTTGAGTGAAAATGTTTATGTGAATGTTCAAAGCCGGGGAAGTTTGAATCTTGTACAATACAATTAAAATGTGTATTTTAGTGATAACTGAATCAGAAATAAACACAAAGAAAATATGAGAGAAGAAAGGAGGAAAAAATTACGCACTGCCGACATGCTCTGAATTAATTTGCTAGGTAGGAACCATGATGTTGATGTAGATATTCTATCTGCAGCGAGCTCCACAGTGAGAGGAATAACCTCTATCTAGTACTGCATTGATATGAAGGACTTTGACACAGTTTGGAAACATGAGAGATACACTGGAATTAAAAAAAAAAAAAAAAAAAAAGCAGGCATTTTCACGTTATAGGGTCCAAAGGAAATAATTTATGCTGCAGGCTTTTTTGTTCTAGTGACGATTATTATATGGGAAATAGGTTTTGATTTCTAAACTTAGCCATGCTGCCCACAAATGGTACTTTCTGGGGATTAGTGATTGATCTTTCCATTTCTCAGCTTTCTTGTTTCTTTTCACATCTTCTGCTTTCCAATGTGTGTGTGTGTGTGTGTGTGTGTGTGTGTGTGTGTGTGTGTGTGTGTGTGTAAGCTCTGTAGCCAAATGCAGAATAGTCATCTGGCAGAAGCAATAAGCCACTGGAATACAGACACATTTCTGTCTCCAAATCTCACCACATCTTCAGTCAGAAGGCCAAGGATGGCAGAAAGATTAAAGTTTGACATTCATTTCTGTTTCCCACTGAGAGGATGGGGGAATTTCCTTTCTTTGGTGTTTTGAACCCACAGAATAGATGGTCAAAAGCTGAAGTCAGTAGCCAGGCAAAATATTTGCTGATTTGAAAAGAGGTGTTGTAAGAGCAAAGATTTCAGAATTAGAGAGGCAGCTTGAGTGTGTGTTGAAATGTGTCCTTCTTGATGGAACTATTAATCTTTGCAGTTTGGGATGGGAACCTGCCTGTGTTTGACTTCTGTCTGGCCCAAGCTCATTTCCCAGGTTAACAGCAAGACATCAATAAATCCTCCAATTTCCGGTGAGCAGCTTGGCAATTACTATTCCCAAATATTTAAGAATGGATCATGCTTTTATGTATTTATTACCTCATCTTCTCTGCTTCAGTCCATTTGTGCATCACCATTGGGGGTGAATGTTCCTCTGGTGAGGCTCTGGTCTGACTGTCTCCAAAGGACAGCTAATGTATACATATTCCATAAACTCAGGGTCAAGCTGCAGAGTTCTTTGCTGGAGCTGGCTTCACACAGCACAGCAGACCTTGTAAAAATTGCAGTTTCTTCTTCTAGATCCAAACACTTCCTCAAACTTCAGGTTCTTACTAGAGGAGCTTAAATTGGCAGCATGGTGCACAGCCACTTCATTATGAAGTGCTTTTTCTATAGTCAACAGAGTTCAATAGTCCCCTTCTAAGGGCAATTCATGTTATCTCCTATCTCAATTGTTCTATAGTTATCACTGTCTTACCTCAAGAGCAACTACCTGCTTAAATTAGGTGATCCTCTTAGTGCCTTAGGTGGGAGAAACTGGTCCTGGGCTTGATCATGTGGGATATCTCAGCGAATTTTGTTAGCACAGAAGAAAAAAAAAAAAAGAAGGGAAATTAAAATAAAAGCAGCAAAAGCACATGAAACCAAGTGAGAACATTTACAATTCATGGCTTCCTCATGGCTTTTTTTTTCCCTCTTAATTTTCACATAATCATGTACTTAGGCAACACAGAAAATACCAATTGACCCAGATACCAAATTGAATATAATTGGCAAATAATCGAGTTGAGCAAGTATTGATTTCCTATAGGTTAAATTCTGTTGACATGAACTACTGAGCCAAATTCTATTGCATAACAAATGCATTCTGAGAAATTAAGTATGATTAAATGAAGACTAATAATGGAATAACTGTATGTTGGGGTTTTATCTGAATTGATTAAGATAATATAAATTATCACTAAGACTTTATAAGTTATATGCAGCCAGTGTGATGGCTGAGGATAAAATTTTGTAGCCAGTGACCACACAGTGGGTTGAGGAAAAGGCATGTCCAGCTATTTTAGACTTCAATGGGATCACTGAAAACCTGCCTGGGTTTCAGAGGGTGTGGGTGGCCTTTGTTATACATCTAGAGTGGGAATTAATCATACATCACATGCTTCCAGGCAGACACTTTTTCAGCAAACAAGCACTTAAAAAGCTGTACCAATACTGTAAACATGATCAATAATACAGTGGAATATGCTTTATAGGAGCACTCCCGTCAGACATTGTCCTTCTGGTTCTGGTGACTGGAGAAGTACAAATAATTCTGAGTTTTTACGACTTGTTCCTACTTCTGTTTCACAACCCACTTTTCCCTGTTGACTTTTGAGAGAAAGTTTTTGTTAAGCACTGATGACCTCTGCACCTTAAACTCTTGCTAATCCTGGCATACTCCTTTGCATCTCACTTTGCCGCATACCTTAACAGGAGACCGGAATGTTTCATGTTCCAGAAAGGAATTTTGGGCTCAGAAACCTGTATTTCATGGTAACACATTCTGCTAGTGGAAGCATCAGTGGTTCAGGCATATCCTTACTGCTTGACACTGCAGAAAAAAAATGCTTGGAATGAGGCAACTTGAATATTTTGTCCACTTTGTAGATGTTTTGAGAAAGAAATGGGAAAACTACTTGCTGGGAGAAAGTCATCATTCCTTTCTCTGCTATGGCTTTGATTAAATAGCAGGGTCAGAGTTGGATTTTTGGATAGCTGCCGGGCCTTTGTTACTGCTTTTTTTGTCTACATCTATTTTGTATCTCAGGAAATAAGTCAGAGAGCAAACTGCCAGCCCTCTCTCACCTAGCTCTGAGGGGTCAAGGCAGCTGTGAGAGCTGTTCAGGATGCCTACATACCCCATCTCTGTGTGGTCTCAGGTCCATCCTGGAAAAGGACCATTGGTCATTTGATTAAAGTGCCCTCATGCGACTTTTCTATGGGAGAAGCAAAATGATTTGTGCCCATCATGTCTGTATATGGATGTGTGCTACTGATTAAGCTTAAGCCATGAAGCATGTCTTGGTTTAACATAGGCTCAGACTCAGGTGTTCAGTGGTAGGGTCTGCATTCAGAGTCTGACATTCATTCTTATGCACAAATGGGCTTTGAAGAATGACTCAGCTGTGCTTGCTGCAGGGTGCCCTCTTGGCTGCAGTGATTGCACTCCCTGAATCTTTATTTTGTTACCTGGCACTGTGAATTCCACCCTGTGTGGGCCCATGAAATATTGAGTCTAACAGAATTCCTATATATCTTTGCTCTGCTGTGTATAGAAAAACAGGAGGGGGAACTCAGGATAAGAAATAGTCATCTGGGCATCCAGAGGTACCAATCAGAAGACCAAATTTTTAAAGATTTATAGCATCATTAAGGAGTTTTTCCCATACATTTTGTAAAGGAAGGAAGAAAGGAAGAAAGGAAGAAAAGAAGGAAATAAGTGAGGGAAGAATAAATAAATAAATAAATAGAACAGAAAAAGAAAGAAAACAGAGCAGAGAGCAATTCTCTTAAGAAAAGGAGTTGTAGTTCATTGAACCTTGTCTTCCTCTTGCCTCCACGATCTTAGGTAAATATTTGAGTGAAGTCCAAACCAAATATACACACCAAAATAGCATAGGGTGTAACTGATACAATCTCCAGAACTCATAGAAAAGGCAGCTTTGAAGGGGGAAGGGAGAGACCTTTTCCTAGAACAGCTATTGCTTGGGTGAAGACCATCGCCCCTTTGACTGGACAATGGGAATTAAGTACTTTCCATAGCAAGCACAACAAAATGTCCTGTTTTAGAAATGTGACCATTGATGAGATAGCAGAGGAGATCTGAATTTTCAGCTCCCTTTTACAGAGCTTCTCATGCAATTGTCCTAATGTCCCTCATAAACATTTTGCCCCCACGTATTGAAATAACCAGTTTATCTGAGACACTGGAACAGGTTGCCCAGAGAAGTTGTGGATGCCCCATTCCTGGAAATGTTGGATGGGGCTCTGTACAACCTGGTCTAGTAGAAGGTGGGTTTGGAATTAGATGATCCTTAGGGTCTCTTCAAACACGTGAAGTTCTACGGCTCCATGATCTTTTTGATGCAGTAATAACTTCTCTTTTCCAGATTTCTGTGGATGTTGTCTGTGTGTTATGGGAAAGAGGAGAGGATGAAAGGCAGTGCCTCAGCAGAGAGGAGAAAACCAATCCATGGGGATTAAAAATCTAGTCCCTTTGGTCCATCTGCATGACAAAGACCCATTGCATAATGTTATGAGTCTAAATCCAAGGTTTAGTCCCTCACCTCTTGGTTGGGCAACAGAGGAGACAGATAGGGCTGGAGGAGCAGTTGGATGGAGATAGCTTTGGTCATGTAAATGCCTCGAGTTCACTGAGAGGAGTCTGAGCTCATTCATCATTTCATGCCAAGCTCAACTGCTTTGATGGAGGCATCACACCCAACATGCGCTGAAGATGTCCTCACATGTCTAATGTGTCTAGACATTCTGGCCTTTAATATCCTACAAGTTGTAGGATTCTAGAGGTGATAGGGACACTGGAGTGGTCAAAGCCAGTGCTGGATTTTCTCTGGTGTAAATCTCCAGAACATTACCCAAAGTTAGAGTCTCATGCATTGAGCCCAGGTGAGGAGCTGGGCCCATGCCAGTGGTGCCTGTTACTGAAGGTATAAAAAGTCTTTATGTGAGGAGGAGGTTATGGAAGGGAGTGGTGGCATATTACAAAGATGGAGCTGAGCCTGCCTTTGGGACAAGTCTGTGTAGCTGTTTAGGAGACAGCAAAAAAACAGGCCCAATGCATCTGGCACATGCTCTCTGAGGATTAAAAAGGATCTCTGAGTTTTGCAGCTCTGATCACAGGTTGTTCCTTGTGCTGTTGCAATGTGCCACACAGAGCTCTCACCATGGCTGTTCACTCGGTACAAAATGTTCCTCTCTGGAGGGCTTGTGATCTTCTGGGAGGGTTGCTGCTGGCTGTCAAAAGACTGCTGGATTTGCCCCAGAGGAGAGGAGGGATGCAGATGCACACCAGATTTCCACATTGTGTGAAAGGAGCCTTATAATTATCTTATACATTACAGTTGGGAGCCCCAGGCAAAGGGTAGGCTCCTGTGCTTTCTCCTGACCCATTGTGTGAAGTCTCATGTGATGCAGGGTGGGGAAGTGGCTGCCTCAGACTGTCTTTGTCGTGCAATGTTGGTGATTACGTGACAAACGGGGCTGGGCCAGCCTGCCTGGGCATGGGGTGAGGTTGAGCAGTGTGGCTGTGTGATGTGGGCACTGTGGTGGGCAAGGGGCTGGGACATCACTGGCTGCTGACATGGCTCTTGTCCTCTGGCAAGGTCTCACTTGCACCTTGTCTCTTTGTCATCATAGAACATTGAAAGATTTAGTTTGGATGAGACCTTAAAAATCACCTAGTTCCAAGACAACTGCCATGGGCAGGGACACCTTCCCCTAGACCAGGTTGCTCCAATCCCCATCCAACCCAGCCTTGAACACTTCCAGAGACTGGGCATCCACAGCTTCTCTGGGAAACCTGTTCCAGTGTCTCACCACTCACATAGTGAAGAATTTTTTTTTTTACATCTAATCCAAACTCTACTCTTTTAGTTTGAGGCCATTCCCCTTGTCCTACTACATCCTGCCCTGATTAAAAGTCCTTCTTCAGCTCTAATGTAGCCCCTTTAGGTACTGGGGCTGCTACTCTAAGATCTCCCCAGAGTTTTCTCTTCTGTGCCTTTTTTGTCCCCAGACATGGGTCAGTTTAACACCTTTTTGCCCCTCCCAGCTTTTCCTCCATAATAAGGACCAGCAGGAACTTGTGTATCCTGCAGAGTCATCTTCTCCATGCTGGTTCAGAATCCCTTTGGAAAAGCAAAAATAGGATAAAATAGGAAAATTTTTGACCTCCATATGAACGGATTGTACTTAGCTGTTGTCACTGTGGCATAATAGGAGAGGATTTGCTCTTGTGAGAAGGGATGGATATTCTGTAATCCCCCTTAGCCTGGTCCAGCACATCATGTGTGGTCTGGGTGCTGAGGTGCTGCTGCAGATGAACCGACTTGTTCAGGCTGTAGCTGCATGCAACCAAAATTAATTCCAGGATTAATGTTTAAGCTGGATGTGAGAGGCTGTTCATCTCATAGAAATGCTGCAATTGTTGGACTAAAGGTACAGTCACCTCTCGGAAAGGGATGAAATAAAATTCATACAAAATTTTCAAAAAGTTAAAAAAAAAAGAAAAAAAAAAGAGAAAAAGAGAAAAAATGGAGGTTATTTTGGTTTTTTGCTTCACATAATTAAAAATATTTCCTTTGTATCCAGCTGTCTTGTTTGAAAAAATAGTTTTATTTTTCTGGGTAGTATTTTTTTTTGCCAAAGAGTCAGGTCCAAGAGAAAATCACAAACCTCGTCTTTGAACTTACAGATCTGAATCTGTTTGATCACCTTGAGAGGTTTTTCTAGCAATACTTGAAGCCCACCAACTTGCTTAAATGGATTTTGGGCCATGGGCAGGGTTGGCTTCCAGGAGCTGACAAAAATCAAAGTTTTACGAAAGAATTCCCAGTCTGCGGCACACCCCACCACCCCACCCAGGAGAGGGAGATTATGGGAACTCCTATCACAGAAAGATCAAGCTTCGGTTTAATCACCTCTTGTTAATGCCTTTCTTATATTGGATTTTAATACATTTTTAATCTGTTTTTCATTTTCCATGCTTTATCACTTGGGTGATCAGAGCGAACAGGAACCAACCTGATGCTGGGACCGAAACAGAGCAGAGGAGGTGTAAAAGCAGAAGGAAAATTTCCCAGGAGGTTGAGGAGTAGGGATGTGAACTGAGGACTTGTCTGGCAGGAAAAAATCTAAACTGGAGTGAAGCAGCTGATGTGACAGGGCCTTGTTGCGTGACCTTGAGCCCCTTTAGCCTGTGTTCCTCCAGTCTTGGATTGAGTATTCAGTTACATGCATAGAATCATAGAATTGCAGAACTGTTTGGTTTGGAAGAGACCTTAAAGATCATCCAGTTCCAACATCCCTGTCACTGACAGGGACACCTTCCAGTAGGCCAGATTGATCATATTCTCCTTTAGTAAGTATTTTTATTCTAAAGCACTGAATACACCAAAATCTTCGACAGCTATGTCCTCTAAGTAATGCCTCACACATAAAAAAAAAAAAAAAAAAGTCCAAACTTATAAAAATGCCATAAAAATGCCACAGAGAATCTGTCAAAAAACCCTTCTGAGGGCCTTCTCCCATCCCCCCCATGAGGATCTTATTTTCCCTTCTGTTCAAAAAGACCCTTATCAATGTTTCAATCTTTCCATGTAAATACACTGACAAGTGTCAGGCCCTGGCAAACCCATAATTAAGGCTGAATACAATTTGCTAATAAAAGCCAAGAAACCCTGGGTTGAGTTTACTTACATTATCCCCACTGGGCTCTTTCCATCAGAATCTTTTATCAGCCTCTGTAAATGCCACTTTGACATTATTTTTACTGAATCAATCAAATGTGGACACTACACTCATTCTCCTCCTTGCAGAGAAGATGGTCCAGCTACAGAAATAAAGATTTGTGCTGCTGTTTATTGTTGTCATTGCAGCTCCTCTGACTCACAAAGCCAGTGAGCTTTTGGAAGGAGAGAAAGAATGAGAAAAATAGAGGAAAGGAAAAGAGAGAATTGGAGAGAGAGGCAGAAAACGTGAGCCAGAGATTGTGGCAGGCTTTACAAATTGGCACAGCCTTATCAACAGCATTTCATGGTTTTCTGGAACTCTTTCAAAGGGAAAGTGCCTTTGTGTGCACTGGCTTAAGCTTTACTAATATTTAAAGCTATATTTAAAAGTTTATGAAAATTACTTCTGAGTTCCTCTGTCTCTTAAAATCGCAGAGGCCAATGTTTGCTTCTTGCTGTTATCCCACTCACCCCCCTCTTCCCACATTTTTCTGTGGTTTTCCTGTCCTCTTCGTCCTTCCTTGGCAGGGTCTCTGCCTTTCCCTCTCCCTGCCATTTGCTGCGTCCCCTTCACCCAGCCTCCCCCCACTCCATTTCTAGGGGGCTGGGAGAAGGATTTTGTTTGGTGGGACTGTTTTGTTTGTGATGGGTGAGGTCCAGCTCTGAGCAGCGCCACTCTCCACTACATCAGTAAGTGTGTAAGTAAATACATCTCTCACGCTCCTTCTCTTGGCTCCCTGCTTGGGCAGAGGGTCAGCTGGATTTTCTCCTTGCTCCCAGCTATGTCTGGGTCAGTTGAGCACAGTCTGACACCTCCAACAACACACAGTGGCATCTTCATCCAAACACAGATATGAAAATAGCTCAGGTGATTCCTAGCACAGACACACACTGCTTCTAATGGGATTCAAGGGGAGAATTTATCCCAGCTTTCCACTGATGGGTGGAGGACTGATGGGAACCCCAGACTGTGTCCAGATTTGCCTGCAGCCAGTGTTATCAGTGTGCAGGTAGGTACTGGAGATTGTGCTCTTGGAAGCAGGAAGTCAAACTATGTTCAACATTTTGGTGTGCAGATGTCCCCTTGCTCTGTGCTTGGGTGGCAGGAGGACACTTGAAAGGGAGGATGGTCCAACACAGGCTTCTGTAGCTCTCCCAAAGGTAACTGGTGACATTTGGGGTAGGATTTGCCTGCCCCTCACCCTGTGATGGCTGTGTCTGAGCTGCTTGCCTTTTGTAAAGCATCATGTTGACATAGGTAACAGGATATTCTATGATTCTGTGATCTGCAGAGGAACTGCCTCTTAAAAAGGTTCATTTCTCACCAGGGCTGTTGTGGGAGCTGGAGATGCCCCTCAGCTGTGTGAGTAAGTATATCTCAGAGATAAAGGTAAGATGAGTCCCTTTTGGGATAAATGACTTGGAGAAATTAAAAAAAAAAAAAATTAGATCCTAATTAATATATTCCAAAAGGACTCACAATGTTTTCATATCAGAGTTTGAGCTGTATCATAAAGAATTCATATTAGCTAACGTGGTCTTAAACACAAAGTGTGTGTGACTACACTACTTCAAGCCAGAGAGTCCTGCTGGTCCAGCACTGTTTCCAACAGCAGTCAAGAGTAAATGTTTAAAGAGAAGAATAAACTACTTATAGAAAAATAAAGTGTCTGTGCCTCCAGAAATTACTGATGTAGATATCTTCAGGAGACTACATTTATACAACCAGGCTTAACAGCCTCCACTATGTCTATCTGTTGAAATTGCTCCCTTTTTGGGGCTGTTTTTTAAGTAAAAATTTAATACCTTGGGTATTTCCAGTGGAAATGTCCTGTTTTCCTGGTTTATTCCCAGATGATGAAGCTATGGGTGATTCTGCGCCTCCACAGTGCCCTGGAAAGTGCCTGTGCTGCACCTGGGGCATTTTGGTGGAGTTAGGCTGACTTCAGACAGGATGATCTTCTGCGACTTTTCTGCGACTTCAAAAGAGGTAGGCAAATGTGCCCTACCTGAGGAAGTGACCCCTTGCTTTACCTTATTCCATGACATTAAAAAGAGCAGCTTTGGTGTAGGAGAATGTCTAGCAATGCTCTCATCTCTCAACGCTTAAAAGTGCATAGGGATGAACCACAAGGATAAGCTATAAATGACTTCTGTATCCCATAATGTATCAGTTATAAGCAAATCCTTTATATAAATGAAACCCAGATCCTTTAGATTCCCTTTGAAGAAATCTTGTCCTCTGGCAGCTGGAACTGCAGTGGTGGGAGTGACGGAGGTAGTGGCTGGAAGACATGGCTGTCTGCTGGAGATAGGATCGACGTTCCTGCAAGGGACAACTGCAAATTTGGTGTTGCAGTGAGATTATAAATCCCCTTAGATTTTATTGGTGTTTTTGGAGAGAGAGGGAAAGCAGATTTAGAAAAATAATGACATATAGGCACATGTACACATTTATAAAGTCTAGATGGTAACAGCATGCACTGTGGTGGAAGGTATATTCAGCTTTAATGCATTAATCAGTGCGGGACTGATGGAGCGTATATGATCATCTCTGTTTTACTAGGCAGGGGAAGGTTAAGTGATTTGCCTGAGGCCAGAGACTAAATCAGTGTCACAGATGGGATGAGAAAAGAAGAGGCTCCAGTTCAGGTTGGATTTTCCACAGAACAGGCAAGACCAGAAAGAAATAAGGCTCAGGCAAAAGGCAGTGGTGACTTGTCACTTCAGCGTCCATCACACTGCTAAGCAGTGCTGCTAAGTGAAATGTCCTCTGCCTCCTTTTTTTTTCTCATCTGATAAAACAGCGGCCAAAGCTCAGGCTACATTCTCTACATAGACTCATCTTTGTCTGTTTCACATTTCCTATGTGCTGGAAAATGATTTTATTTTTATTTTCTAGAGGTCAGAGATCTCTGACCTGAATTTCTCTGCAACAGCAAATACTGCCCGGGCTTGATCCTGTCACTGCAGCTCCCACTTTGTAAAAAACATATAGTGCCTATTAAAAAAAACAACAATCATGCACTCCAAATAATTAGTGTCATTATTAGTACTGTGGCATAACCTGCAGGGCCCAATTAAGATCCAAACCTTATCACGCTAAGTTGGGGAAACATACATTAACACACGGTTTCAGCTTTGAAGATTTTGCATTTTTAATGGATGGAATTAAGAGTGGGAAAAGGGAACTTATTCTCCCTATTTCACAGGCAGAGCACTGGGACCAGGGGTTATTTAATGAGTTGCCCAAGGTCACGCTGGCTGTGTCAAAGGCAGGAGCTGAACCTGTGTTCCTACCTCCTGATCAAGGAGAGCTGTGAGATGGAGCTTGTAGCTATGATGTGCCTTTAATACAACAGGGAAAGTAATAACCAGAAGAAAGAGCTTGGGAAGGAAAGAGGGAGGGAGAGGGATGCGTGTGATTGTGTCTCTCACAGCCAGGCTGTTCAATGACTAATAACAACTGGTCTTGACTGAGCTGCTCCGGGGGATGTCGTATTTCATCCCAAGCCACTTAAAGAGCCAGTTAGTCTTAGAGAACTCTGAGCCTATAATCTAGTGCCCAAATAACAACATTTGTCATTAAGTCATTTTAAGTAGAACATGCACGTATATGTGTGTATATTTACAAATATATACACACAAAGTGTTTTACTTGTTTAACCTACATCTACATGTATATATAACAACGCATGCACACACACACACACCCTGCCCTGCCTTAAAATAACATGGGTAAGTTAGGAGTGCATCTTCCATTGCACCCTAGAAAGGTAGTTGATTTGAAGGTTGTTGTTAACACTTTTAAAAACAAAGCAAAAGAAGAGATTGTTTCATTGAAATACATATTTTGTAAAGCTGTGTTCAAAGAAAAGTATTTAAATAATGGCAAAATATTCCATTCTATTATTTTAAGAAAAAAATATTTCTTTCAATTTCACCTTTTTTTTTAAATTTCACAATTTTTTTTTTGAAAAAAAAAATTACATCTTTTTTTGGAAAGGTTTGGGGTTGATATAAAATTTAAATATTTCAAAGTCAGTCAATTTTTAATCTGTGTGTTGAAAAAAACCACCAAACAACAAAAGAGTTCGTATTCCAGGTAGAAAAAAGGTTAGACTGATAAAAAAATTTCATTAAGTGAAACATTAAATGAAAAATTTGATTCCTTTAGCTGGGAAATTTTGTTCCCTTTGCCCCTGTGATTCAGTTCCATGAGATAAACACATTCTGGTGGAATCCCAAGAGATATAATACACATTCCTCCCCACAGACTGTGTTGTTTATCTCATGGGAGGGACCTGCTGCAGTGATGAGAGGGATTCAAGGCAGTGGAGACTCTGTTATAGCCATTTGGAGGAGGTTTTAACTCACAGCCCCTGTGGGCACTGGGGGTCTTGCACTGTAGAAGTAGATTCTGGCTCTGCTTCTGAAAAATATTTCCAGCCAAATGATTTTGTGTTGGTTTGGTATCAAAATGGTCAGTTATGAATTTCCCACCTTGGAGGGAACCTGGGGAGAACTTTGGGGAGAGTTTTGTCCTTAGAAAATATGCTGGAAATGCCCACAGAGTGGGTATCCAGAATTAGCAACTTCATGTCTCCTTAACCCTTCTGTACCTCAACCTATGAAGAGAATGAGAGCAAGAAAACCGTCCCAACACACAGAGGTGTTACAGAGAGAAAGGCATAAATATTTGCAGCACCCTCAGGTGTTAAAGTGATGGGCAATGAGGAAAGGACTGTGTGGAAATGAATCATTCTGTCTTGGGGCAAAACTGTGCTGACATGCAAAAACATTTGTCTTGAGGGTCATGCATCACACAGGCAGGAAAGTAAAAGCCTGACGATATTGTGATTACGGGAGCTCTGTCCAGCCTCTGCACAGATTAAGGCCTTATAGGAAGAGAAAGAAGTGAGGGTGTATTTGCATTCCTTTTGCAGAGTGGATGTGTGCAGAATAGCAGCTTTAATCCCAGAATTTAAAAAGTGTTGGACGCTTGACTTGGAGATCTGCGTTATAGTTGTTTGATGTACTTTCTCTTTTTGCATCTCTTTGCACAGACACATTAGATAGGCAGTATATATTTACATTCTGGATTTATGAAGTTGGAGCTGGACGTTTTTCTAAATTACTGTGAAACTAATGCTTTTCACATCCTGTTCAGTCTTCTTGGGCATCCTCATTTGCACTTCAGCTGGCACAGTTGCAGGTTTGACTTTGTTTTCCTCTTTCTACTGCGTTTGCAGCTCTCTCCTGTTTTCATATATTTCCATCTTCTGATTGAAGTGACCTTTCCCATTCACCCTTAAAATTCCACCCAGCCGAAAACTAGTCCTGCCTCCAGGCCTGTAACTTCGGCCTCTGTGTGCTGGGACAATGGGGAGAGGAAGGCAAAATAAGGGACATTCCTGCAGGTCCTCGGTGTGTGGATAACAAACAGGGCACAAGAGGCAGGCAGGTAAATCAGAAATCTCTCCATTAGCTGGTTAAGCATTTTGGAGTGACACCAGGTACATTAGGAGGTGACAGCCACAATGGAGGGACATTGGCCATTTGATATTCATGAGATGAAGAAGGTTTAAGAAGAGAAAAGGAAGGGGGAGGGAGGGATGTGGGCTTTCTAATGTAAACACCATTATCATTTGAAAATCAATTAGCTCCTTGCACCGAGGGAATGACGAGACTTAAGGCCCTTTTCTGAACTGCTATTGTGAGCCTGGGTTATTTACTTTAATTAAGAGGAGACAGAGTGGATTATTGTCTCAAACTAAGGAGTTGGGAAGAGTCAGAAAATTACACTCTACCTCACTGCACAACAAAGCCCGGGTAAGAGACAGGCTCCAAACCCAGCAAAGTCGAAAAGAAATTAGCCTTTAATCTGGATTCGTCCTACATAAGGAGCAATCAAAAGGAAGGAAGGTTTTGAGCCTCCTTGCTAAGCACCAGGCATGACATTGCAGTGGCTGCCACTGCCAGCTCTTCTGCTGGAACTTAATATTTGTTCTGGGAGGGACTTTTTCTTCTGGAGGGGTTTGAGTTTGAGAGCAAAGATTTCCTTGTCCCCAAAATTTCAGGTTGAAATGTCAGGTGTGGGGCTTCATTTCTTCCTGCCCTCAAATACAATAATGGAGCAATGCATTGTTCTAGAAAGAAATCTAATTGTTGATGCAAAGATGTCTCTCCTGGATGAAGATGCTAATTTTTTTTTGGCTCTTATTTAATTTAAGCAGCTTGGATTAAAAAATTAGGAAAAAAAAAAGAAGAAGGAGGAAAAAGAAAAGGAGAAGGAATTTGGCAAGTGACTAATCCACAATATTGTCTTATTTGGCATATGGAGAAACACCCCCTGAGGTATCTAATACTGAGATGTTTCAGCTCTGTTTTGCATTGCCCACTCTTACTCTGCATACTCTAAATATGTATTAAGTCAGTCGAGCATGGCAGCTGCTGAAGGAGTTGCCACAGCTTACTGGGTAAATAATGATCATTTTTTAAATCACCTAAATGCATATCTACCCCAAAGACCACGGCAGTGGCTTATGGGAATGCTGATTTGCATATTAAAAATTTTGCTTGGATGTATTTGCAGTTACTGTGCCTCCCACTGATTGCTCCATGCTCCAGTTTTAAGTCCAGGACCCAATTCTGCTCTCAGCCATGAATGGAAGAATAAGGACTGACACCATTTAAATCAGCAGTCTGAAGTCAAACTGAGGAAAAGCTCAATGTGATGAGTTTTGCCAGGAATGTAAACTGGCACTGAGATTTTTTTTTGTGATTTTGCAGCTTTAAAAATAAATTGGTGATAACTGAAGAGCACCTTTTATTTGGAGTGGGGTGTGAGGAGGGCTGTAATGGGATATCTGGGCCAAAGATGAGCTACTACTGTCCAACTTTATGCTGAAGCAGGGAAGAGACAGATCAAATGTGAATGATTTCAGTCAGGTTCTGCTGCACCTCTAGAAAACACCTTCCCAAAACAAGGCTTTGGGGTCTATTTTGGCCCTTTTTTGCTCATGGAGGGAATAATAGTGTATTATTCTGAATACTGACACACATCCAAGCTCATCAGCTCTTAACACTTCACAAATCTGGGACCATCCTCTATGTTTTATCAGCAGAGACACCTTGGCCTACAGCAAACTCAGTAACATGTGGCTCTGGAAGGAAATGGATGAGACAGCTTTTCAGAGGGTCCTGAGGAACAAGACACTTGTTACTTTATGCAGCACAAAAAAGAAAACATATTTTTATATATATCCAGTCAGAGATCTTCCATGCATTCAGGACTCTTTTCCTCCAGCCCACAGCCTCTGCTCTTCCTTTGCATCTGGATCCCTTCTTTCTCATTTGGTCCTGCAATAAACCAGACTTTTCATATGAGAGCCATTCTCTTTTTTCTTCTCATGTTTGCCATGGATAAGTGCCTACCCACACATTTTAGGTCTTGTTGAAGCAGCTGCCCTGGCTCTGGGGTCCAGCAAAGCTGAAGTGTGTTAAGGAGTTCCAGCTGAGTCTTGGTTTGGCTCCTTCATCTTTTTGGTGACTCTGTACATTTTGCAAGCTGGGCAGCTTGACCAGACCTAGTGGCTTGCACCTCAGCTGTGTCCTGTGACTCTTCCACCACCTCTCCTTGCTCCCTTGAGCAAAGTCTATGAGATTTAAGGTGCACAGACTTTCAGGCAGAAAGAAAATTGGCCATGAATCAGGCTTAGAAACCCTTGGAGATTAATAACTGGACTCTGTGATGCAAAAGCTCTGAACATCATGCAGTTGGTGTCACATCCTGAAGGACCTGGGGAGGTGTAATGTCACTCAGATGCTCAGTTGTTGCTCTCTCCTCCTCTGGCAGGGTACAATTTTTAATACCAAGCCACAATGGCACAGACAATGCATTAATTCCTGCCTTAGCACTGTACTTGTTGGATTAAAGTGCGTTCTTTATATATATATTTTCTGCTTATTGTAATAGTACTTTGTGATCTTGAATATGCTTAATTGTATTAGAAATGGTGTGCTGGAACCTTTTTTATTATAATTAATATGAAAATAAATAAAAGGAGGATTTTTTTTCCCTGCAATAAATCAAATCCTCCTCTGGAGTACAGGGTCAACAGATCCACAGGGCTGAGCTGCTGGCTGCAGGTAGTGTGTGTGCATGTGCCACACACACGTGTGCCACCTACATTTGCATTCTTATAGCTGTTCATTATTTGTATCTATTATGCAGTGTAGAGAGCACAAATGTATGCAATTGAGACACAATAATGTAGGGATATGAAAGGCCCAATCCATCAGTTCAAGTGTGTTTGGGTTTAAGGAGAAGGGGACACACAGATAAATACACTGATTTATTCTTGCTAGCTCCCTCTGCATTCTGAGGCTGGGCCCGAGCCATTGAAGCTGCTGGAGCTGACAGTGATTTATATCAGCTGCAGGGTCTGGCCTGGAGCTTTTAAGTGTATGTCAAGCACTTCCAGCACTTTTGGAATCCTTTTTTTAAATGGAGTTTTCCAAATCAAAATCTGAGGGAATGGCAAATCCATTAAGAAGGCGAGCACACACTGTGTTTTGTGTTTAGGGATTCCTATAATATTTATGTTCAGTTTTGACCATCCGGCTGTTCAGAGTCACAGGCTATGGCCTTGAATAGCAATCATGGTCTCATTCCATAGGAACCCAAAGGTCCCCAAACACTGGTTGGCTTGAACCGAGTCCAGTAAGGAGATGACAGGCCAGGTTGTTAATTACAACCTTTTATTCTGACAGTCAGGCTACAGAGATGTCTTGGCAGCTTTCAAAGCTGTGTGGAGCAACCTCTTCCTGCATGTTTCAGTGTTACACGACAGAGAACTGGAGAGCCCATGCAAAGAGCCAGAATGACTTGACCATAGATTTTTGGGTTTTGCTGCCACCTCTTTATTTATCTTAATAGTACAGAGATGTGAAAGATGGGATGCTCAGGATTGCAGCCCAAGATGAAGTTAAAGGAGGTGGGAGAGAAGAAGACAATAGTAAAGGTGGAGGGACTGGGACTGGGAGCCAGGGGCTGCATTCCTGGCTGTGCTGAGGACCTGGAGTAAATCCCTTCTTGTCTCTGCCTCCCGTCTATCTTTTCTGAAGTTAATTATAATCTGCAGCAGAGGGTAGGGGCTGTTGCAGGACTCATGAAGACAGTTGACCCTATTTGTGAGGATAAATAGGTAAAAATAATGGGAAAGAGCCCTGGGGGAAGGTAGGGGCTGAGGGAGGAGGGGTGTGAGATGGGCTTGTTCCCTGATCAAGAAGGTAAAGGAAGGCTCAGACAGGAGCTACTTGTCTCTGTTTCCCTGAGGGGTACAGCTGCCTAATTTTTAGGAGGGAAGAATATTTTCTTTTGGGTGGAGTTGGCCCTGTCCTTTATTCTTATTGGAAAATAAAGCTAATTTTGGAGCTTAAGTCTAAGCTCTTCTGGTCAACAAAAAGGGCACTGGCAGGAGTCATCATCAGCCTACAGCATATCTTGCCTTGGTGCAGTACCCTATATTATGGGTACTGAGTACCAACAGATTTTGCTGTTGTCATGATTTAATAATATTCAAGACATTGAACCCTCAGCTTTCTCCTATAACTCTTAATTATCAAGGAAACTTGCTAAATTTAAGCACAGATATAAAGTCAGTGAAGAACAGAAAAGTACTCGGATCCTTTCAGGATCTGATTGAAGGCAGATTTTATCAGTAAATAATTTGCTATGGGTTTAATTCCGTTCCATGTGCTCTATAAGTAGGGAGTTCTTAGAGAAGGTTTATTCATTCCCAGCTATGCAATTATCTTGGTTTCTCCAGTGTTTTGTATGCCTTTTTCCAATAAGGAATTGGAGTGGCTACCTGGAGAACATTTTCCCCTTCCTGTATTCCTTTCCAAACCACTGCCAGAGGTGGTAAAAGAGGGTCCTTCAGGATGTGCCAGAAACAAGAAAGCTCCTACCACTCCATCTCTGCTACCCAAACCCAGTGTCTTGGCATTAGCTGGGAAAGTGCCTCCCTTCCCCATGTACCTCACAGAGCCTGTTTTGTTCTCTCGCCCCTTTCAGAGCAGGACTGCATTGGGAAGAAAGGATTGCAGCTCCTGGGACCCCTGGCAAAGCGCAGCTGAAGAAAGTGTTGTCAAACACAGGCAGGGATCAACTTGCACTCTTTGTCCCTGATGCAAATATTCACAGGAGATTGGTGCAAGGGTGGGCTCAGCTTCGTGCTCAGCAGCAGAGTGAAGACTCGGGGGCTGCAGGAACAACTGGGTAGTGGTGTCAACAGGGAGGTGGCAAGTTGCCTTTTGCTTCCAGAGCCAGTCCTTACCCAATTTCCAGCTCAGAAACACTCATCCGCAGTCTTAGGGGCCTGCCTGCCTATGTCCATCTAGTTTACTGGATGCTCTATTCTTAATTTGCTGTCATTGGCCCCACTGGAAGCTATTGCCTTGGTGGGGTCAGTAGGATGAGCTGCAAGCATTCCCTAACTTGGTGATTTCAAGACTAGTTAAGCTAAGAGTTAAAAAATTTATAAATGTCTGGGCTTGTTCCAGCTGAAGTGGGTTGTTCACAGTGACATCTGAACTGGCAAACTGGTCAGAGCTATGTGTGCATCATCTGGGCCAAGAGCTGTGTGAAGCTGCTCGGGGCAGGGGGTGGCTGGAGGAAGGCATATGATTAAACACAGTATTGAGGCTGAATAGAAGTGACAGATCCAACTGCTGGTCCCACAGAAACCCTGAAGAAAGAGGGAATTCTCTGCAAGAGCTCCTGAGAGGTCTATTGTTCCCTGGTGGTAAGGCTGCAGGACATGTCCGTGAAAGGCTGGCCTCTCTGCAGAGACCTTGTGCCTCTGCAGTGACGGCTTTCCCAGACCTGATGCCCATTTTCCCTCAGTAGCTTCCTGCCAGAGTTCCTTGTCTCCAAGGATGTTGGCCTGGCAGGTTGCCTGGCAGCAGAATGCCCTTGGTCCTCCCTGGATCATGGGACCACTGGATGATTCGGGTTAGGAGGGACCTCAGGAGGCCCTTATCCCATCTCCTTTTCTGACATCAAATCAGCTTGTTTAGTGCTGTGTATGGGTAGTTGGGAATTTCCCTGCATTATCCAGAGATTTCTCCTGTGCTGACCTTTGACACCCTGGGCACTGTGGTTCCTTGAGTGGTCAGGTCCAAACATGCTTGACCATCAAACCTCAGTGCTTCCAGGCTTCCAGGCTACTGAGAATGCAGAAGCTGTGTTGTGAAATGAGGCTGCCCCCAGGTTTCATGCTATTTTTCCTTAAAAAGGATCTGTTTTTTTTCTTCTTGCCCCTTCTCCTTTCCCCCTGTAAGCCTTTCTCCCTCTTACTCTCTTATTCTCTTGATCTCTTTATGTATATCTTGGAAATAAAACCACACCAAAATGTTTTTTGTTGGAGACAGATATCCAGGGTACACATTTGCTTTTCAAGATGTGCAGGAAACAATGATGTGGTCTCAGGGTCAAATCACATAACTACTGACTTAAGAATTAATTTCTCCTAAAACTTGGGAAAAATCACTGAAACGGAGGAATTCCTTGCTACAGGCTTTTATGGATACTAAACGTTTCTTTGGATTCAGTGTTTGGGATGATAAATCAACTGAGAAAAAAACCAAGGAGGTCCTTCGCAACAAATGAATCACTAATGGCTCAAGAAATTCACAAAAAAAAATTTGCTGTGTTTATCTGAAAAAGACAGCATTTCCTTTTTCCTAAACTTTTAACATTGTAAGGGGTTGACATAGATTGCACAGGGGTAGGAGTAATGTTTTTATGCTCTGTTGTTGGTATTTATAGAATTGTTTAAGTTGGGAAAGACTTCTAAGAACATCAAGTCCAACCGTTAACCCAGCACTACTAGATCCACCACTAAACCATGTCTCTCAGCACCACATCTCCATGTTTTTTGAACCCTTCCAGGGACAAGGATCCCACTACTTCCTTAAGCAGCCTGTTCTAACCACTGACCATGGTTTCAGTGAAGAAGTTTTTAATGAAATCCAATCTAAACCTTCCCTGGCACAATTTGAGGATGTTTCATCTTGTCCTATTTCTTGTAACATCAGAGAAGTGACAGACTTCCACATGGCTGCTCTTTCCTGCCAGGGAGTTATAGACCATGAGAAGGTCCCCTCTGAGTCTCCTTTCCTCCAGGCTGAACCATTCCAATTCCTTCAGCTGCTCCTCATCAGACTTGTGCTCCAGATTCATCCCCAGCTCCTTTCCCTTCTCTGGACAAGCTCCAGCACCTCAATGTCTTTCTTTTACCCCAAACTGAGTATCTCAATTTCTCTGGTGGGGAGTGTTGCCATGTACCTTGGTTTCTACTTGCCCATACACGACATGGTTGTGGATCATGGGCTTCGACTTCTTTCCTGTGGAATTGCTGGTGTTGGGTGTGGCTGGTGCATCTCTGATGCGCTGCATATCCTGATGTGCATGGCTGCAGTGTGGGTATGTGCAGACCCAGACACTCAGAATAACCTCTGTGTCCATCTTGTCTGTATTTCTCTGCTCTCAAACATGCTCTGTTTCCTTTAATGGAGCAGTGATCATCCTTTTTGTCCCCATAGATCTCAATGCCATTAATACTCTATTGATCAGGCTCTGACTCTGGATCAGGAAATGCTCATGTGTGATGGTAATGAAAATCTGAGAAGTTTATTCAGATTGGGTTTGCACAGAAGCCTCTTTCATGCCATACCACAGATTTCCTCCCAGCTCCTTTTTTGACTGACTACTTGTGCATTTCCTCCTCCCTCTCATTTTTCCCTTCAGGGAAACCTTTAAATAAAACCTTTCCCAGACTGTCATTTGCCTCCAGAGTGCTGTTGAAAACCCACAGCAGCAGGGTCACCCTATACCACTCACCATCACACTTGGTTTTAGTCTTCTCATACTGATCCATGAAGAGAGGAAACAAACAAACAAAAAACCTCACTGGGAAGCCTGAGTTGAGATTCACAGGATTAGGTCTGTTAGCAGTGCTATATACAACCCTAACATGCAATCAGCAAAGTAAAATATTCATTATTGCCTGTCAGCTGAAGACAATTTCAATTATTCTGGCATTTCAATGGATGAAGAAGCCCTTTAGGCTGGCTCATGAGATTAGACTTAAAGGCTCTGTAAATTAAGAAAGTTGCAATCAGTGTATTATCTGACAGGCAGCTGCGGAATATACTCCAACAGGGAGGGGAAGGAAGAAAGAAAAAAAGAGACAAATTGCTATATTCAGGTTGTGGTTTTGATATATCAATTTACAGTTTTAACATATGCATTTAGGAAATAATTGTTTTGCATTACTTAAATCAGCTTTAACAGCATCAGTGTGAAGATTTCAACTCCTACAGCTTGAAAGGTCAGTTTTTCTTTTGCCTTGCACTTTCTTTGAAAGACTCGTTTGGGTTAGAGGAGGAAAAAATTTAAACGTTGCCGGAAGAACAAATCTTTCTTAAAGTTATTCAAATATTATAATATATGGCTGTTGATCATAAAATTCCATTAGAAGCAACATCTGTGATGTGTCCCCCAGGTTAATTTTTATAATATGATCTCAGCCTCCTTTTGCTGGATATGCACGGATGTGGTAACTGTGACCATATATGGCTTTTACCTCTCCCATCTGACGTGTTAGGGAGAATAACTGGTATCACCCTATCTTGCACTTCTGGAGCTTTTATCTCCCAGTTTCCCAAACTGTTTCAACATCTTTGCAAGCAGCAGTGAAGAACCTGTTTGCTTCCCCCTGTTAAATGACTCCTCCTGGTCAGAAATGCTGAGTGCTGAAAAAATGGATGAATTTCAGGTGCTTTTGGCAAAGAACAAGCACATTTTAATAACAGAGTGTGCTTACTCTGGTGGGGTGGGATTTTGAGTTCCAGGAACTCTGTACAGAAAAGGCAGATCCTTGGGCAGGGAACTGATAAATTGTGACATACAACAGCTGGTGAAACACAGAGATTGATTTGTGGCAACAAGGGCTTCAGCAGAGGTGAGGAGTGGGAAGGTCTCATTGAAGGTTGGGACATTTTCCTTGCTCTTGCTACTCCAGCTAGTGAGGCTGAGGAAGTGCAGTTATAGAGCTCCCTACAGCCACACAATGTAGATATCAAAGTGATAACAGCCCAATGAGACAGAATATATACCTCCTAGTTGCCTTTCATGATGTCCACTCTGCATTTTCAAGATAATGTCCATTTGTCAAGCCCCAGCCTTCATAACAAGGGTGGTTTTGTGTAGCCTTGGTCATGAAAACTGTCTAGGGGAGACTCAGGGCAGAGTCTGAATTTGTGAGTGCACTTGATGGCATATTGTCCTGTGGTAAAGTTGAGATTCAATATCTCAAGAGATTCTTGCTACTAATCTTTACTCTGGTACATAAGACTAAGAAGTTCAGTGGTTTCCTCTGCAAATAGCCTTATTACTGCCCTATAAAGGCTGATAAATCCTAAATTTTGTTCTTCTAAGGCACATATATACCCTCTTGTTTATATATCTTTTATATAGTTTTTATACATAAATGAAACAATGAACTGAAAACAAGATGCCACATTTTTTTCTCTCATACATTCTGCTTGATCCCATGTCCAGGCCCTGGATGAATTCATTTTATGTTTAGATGTTTACAATGTGGAGGGGAATATCTTTGATTTCCACTGCCAATAAGGAAAAAAATCCCTCTAGGAATCTGGACTGTCCACTGTGGTGGACTCCTCACTTTGGGAAGAGAAATCATGGTCTAGAAGTTCCTATTTCTCTCCAGGAGCTGTAAAAACTTTGACCACTAGCTCACATTCACATGCTTAAATCCAGGTGAGATGAATATGACTCTTTTATTTGCCTGCAGAGCTTGTGTCTTCCCATGGACATGTAGAACAGAAATTAGTTTTGGTAGATCTTGGCTGGGACCGCCAGAGATGGTGACAACAGCAATAACCATGATAACTGCAACAACAAGAGCCATAGATCTGATGCAAGGATCCAACAAATACAAGATTTTCACTACCCATCATCCTTAATAACTTTCACTTATCAACCTAATTTTAATCTCATCAACTTTAGTGCAGACTTCATTCGCTTCAGTGGAGCTCTTTTCAAATGACAATCATATAAACACAACTTTGATCTGTAGATCAGGTGTTACCGAGAAGATTGGCATCTGCAGGGTTTTATTTCCTGGTTGTGACCTGTTTCTGGATTATCAAAATGATGTGAGTAAGATCTTGCAAGTTGCACTTTGAATATTGGAATAAAAAGGTCCAAATTTCCAAGCACAATTACTGATTCTCAGAGTTTCTAGTTTGAATGGCTTGAACTTAGATGCCTTGATGAACTATTTCTGACTGCTGAGTTCCCTCTTTTTGAAATACAGGCTTTGATAAAAAGTGTTATGTTGGCAACCTACAAATAGACCCCCTGAATCTCTCGCTGCTTTCAGAAGTATTGGTGAAGGATCCTTGGTCAATGCAGTCTGGTAATCTATTTGGCACATTGCACATGAACGTTTTATTTTACGTTCAAGTGAGATTTTGACCTATATGTGCAAAATAAATAACTTTGGAAGTTGAGACACAGTATTTTTACTGATGATTCTTTTGAAATATTCAACATTGCCTGTGCTGTTTCTCTCTTTTCTCCCCCCTGAGTTTGGCTAGAAAAGCTGTAAACACATACTTAAAAAAAAAAAAGGAAAACTTCACCAGCAATTTACCCCACAGTTATGCATCTTTCTGCTTTAGAGAACATTTAGCTAAAATTAGATGACAGCTCTATACCCTTAGAACCAGTGTTATGTTTTTCCTCCATTTCTGATCTACATAATTCAAAACAAGGAAATGTTAGCAGGTAAAACTGCAGGGTAGAACCTTTGGCTGCTGGAAATATTTGCATTTATTAAACTAACAACTGTAAAGCAGATATGCACATCTTTAGACTTCCTCATTCTTGCCTTATTAAAAAAGATCTTTGAAATTCAAAAACTTCCATGTAAATCTTGTGCAGATTTTTTTTCCTTCCTCTGATGCAGATGATTGTACATAGGTGGCTTGAAAAAAACAGAACCTGGATCCAGGATTCTCAACACATCACTGATGGTTAAAATCCAGACCTAGTCTGGATCTAAAATTTGTCAGTGTCTACAATGGAGGGTCCCCACAAACTCCCTCAGACTCATGAGCTGGAACTTCTCCACAGTGCACAAATATGTTAGAGAAAACTGGCTTGTCTTGATCCATTTGCTTGGAGGCAGGCAAGCGCCTACTAAACCATATCCCCAAGTGCTGCATCCACAGCCTTCTGAGCACTTCCAGGGATGGTGATTCCACCACTTCCCTGGGCTGCTTCAGTCTGCAGCTGGATCACACTTTGACACCTCTTCAGGCAAGGATGCCCATCAGAAACTTGTGGAGACTATGAAATCTGCAAAGGTGACATATTCACAGCAATTTTTCTATATGAGGAGCTCAGACACCTTGAGCATAGATCCACCCCTGGAAGTGTTCAAGGCTGGGTTGGACGGAGCTTGGAGCAATCTGTCCTAGTGGAAGGTGTCCCTGCCCATGGCAGGGGAGTTGGAATGGATGATCTTTTAGGTTCCTTCCAGCCCCAAACCATTCAGTGAGAGGTGGGTATGTAGAAGCCTCATGAATTTCAACAGAGCAAAGTTCAAGGTCCTGTACCTGTGTCGTGGCAATCCCAGACACACCCACAGGCTGGGTGGAGAAGTGATTGAAAGCAGCCTTGTGGAGAAAGATTGGGGGTGATGGTTGATGAAAAACTCACTGTGAGCTGGCAGTGAGTGCTCACAGCCCAGAAAGCCCAGGGTGATCTGGGCTCATCCAAGGCAGCTTGGCCAGCAGGCTGAGGGAGATGATTCTCCCTCTGTTCATCTCTCATGAGAGCCCCCCTGCAGTGCTGTGTACATTGCTGGTGTCCCCAACTTGGAAATGTTGGAGCAAGTCCAGAGGATGCCATGAAGTTGCTGAGGGCACTGGAACACTTGGGCTATGGAGACAGGATGAGAAAATTTGGGCTGTTCAGCCTGGAGAAGAGAAGGTTGTGTGGAGACCTACAGCAACCTTCCAGTGACTGAAAGGGTTACAGAAAATCTGGAGAGGGATTTTCCATCAGGAACTGTAGTGACAGGACAAGGAGGAGTGGATTGAAACTGAAAGAGAGGAAACTTAATTTAGATATCTAGGAGAAATCCTTTACTGTGAGAGTGGTGAGACACTGTACCAGTGAGGTGGTGGATAGCCCATCCCTGTCAGTGTTCAAGGCCAGGCTGGATAAGGCCTTAAGCAACATGGTCTACTGGGAGGTATCCCTGCCCATGGCAGGAGGGGGTGGGACTGGATGATCTTTAAGGTTCATTTTAAACCTTAACATTCTATGATTCTATGAAAAGCAATTTACCCTCTATTAGATGTAGAAACAGTGTAAACACAGCTCACTCTCCAATGCAGAGGCCTTTTCATGCCTGAATCTGTACTTTTCCACGTTGAGTACATCTATATCACACAAGATCATCCTTAAATCACAATTACTCTAACTAATAAAGCATCCCTTGCGGCCTTTTGAAGAAAGTATCGATTGATAACAGAGAATTAAACAAAACAAAACACAAAAGAATGGTTCCCCTCCTATTTGCAGAAGAAAATGACTCACAAGGGACAGTTTCTTATCTTTTCACAATACAAGGGTAATGCCCTTCATGGCAAACACCAGAGCTGGAGCCCAGACTTTTATAGGCATTGTGTGAGATGTATTTTCTCATGGGAAATGCTGGACTAGTCCAGACAAACATCTGTTCTTTCTGAGGGGACTGGAGCAAGGCTGAGGAATTTTGAAAGGATACCCCAGTTTTAACATTTCATAGGATAACACCAAGTAGTAGTTTTCAAAATAATTATTTGAAATTATTCTCGTTTTGAAGACACAGGGAACTGGCTGCAGAATTTAACAGCAGATGAGCAGCAAACTTTGCTAATCCAACTTAAGGCTTCTTTTTCCTGTACTTCCTTCTTGCACTGAACTTGGAATGGTTTAACTGAACCAGTTAAATTGCAGGAGCTTACTTCAATATAGCTAATGCTCTAAACCAATGTTTGAATTTTATACTAATTAAGGCCAATCCGCTGTCATTTTTTTCTATAATGCAAAGACTAGTGCCCACAATAACCCACTGAATTTAACATAAAAGCAAGATAAAACAATTAAAGTGCAAGAATATTTGATTAAGTAGCTCATTGATTTATAGTGGAATAAATTGAAATGGATGGGACAGAGAATTTTTTTTAATGGCAACCATATTTTATGTTCTTTATCACAACCTCTGGGCTCTTTGTGCTTTTGTGAATAAAAGGAGTTTAGGGATAGTAACTCTGGGATTTATTACTCTTGTCTGCTTCCTTAAGGCTTTTTTTTTTTTTTTTTCCTTTTTCTGATTCATGTGGTAAAATATTAAGGCCCCATTGAAAAGTTATTACAAACCAGTGGCTGTCTGACATCATTTAAACAGCATTAATCCTGACAGTTACGCCGTGTGAAAAAACAAACACAGAGAGTTTTGTTTTGGTGACAGGGATTAAACCTCTCTTTAGGGTGGTTTTGGCTGCAGCAGCTCCCAGCCTCACACCCTGGATGCATCAGGGAATGTTGTGGCTGGCAGCTGGGAAAATGCATCACACAGAGGAGACAAGAAGGGGATGGTGTCACTCTACAAGGCACCACTAAAACAAAGAGTAACCCCAAAATTCCTGAACCCCAGGCTCCTGGTTATTCCCCCAGACTCTGCAGATATCACAGAGTGCTTATCTCTGCTAGCAGGGGTGGGGTGAGGGAATGAGGTTATCCCCCATCTGCTCACCATTCCACTGTTTTTGAAGGACAAGTACCTTCCCATGACACCAAAAAAACCAGGGGTGTTTTCTGGCCCTGCTTGCTATGGGAAGAGAGAGAGCACAGCACAAAAATATTTAGGGACCATGTTACAGAGTGTAAGTGTTAAGTGGCCCTTCCAAGGACATGAAGAATATCAGTCCCAGAGCAAGCCAACTACAGAGAGGTGGCCATTAAGAATGATCCTGTGCAGACCACAGGTACATGTATCCTACCAGCCTGCCCTTTGTACTTGGGATATACCTGTCTAAAGCTTCCTTGCAGCCTTTACATGTGGCTCAGGGAAAAAAATAAAGCCTAAACCTTAAATAATGGATGAAAATCACACTCAGTCTCCTATAAATATTTAAGTTTTTGCAAAAGGAAAAAAGCATTTTTGTTGTTTGAAAAAGGGAGAGGGCATTTTGTTAGTGTCCATGGGCACCAACAAGTGGACATTTTCACTCTCAGAATCCCAGAAAATCCTGCATAGACTAATGAGCAGGAGGATTTCTGGAGGA
The DNA here is from genome assembly GCA_018697195.1 of Certhia americana. NCBI lineage: Eukaryota > Metazoa > Chordata > Aves > Passeriformes > Certhiidae > Certhia > Certhia americana. Next base: position 2,847,382 of record CM031879.1, read on the forward strand.
TTACAAGTGCAATAATTCCAGATAGTGTCTCAGAGCTGATCATACTGGAAAGGTAAAAAAAAAAAAAAAAAAAAAAAAAAAGGAAAGAATTGTAGAATCACAGAAAGGCTTGACTTGGAAGGGACCTTAAAGATCACCTAACAGAATCAAGTATGAAATAAGCTATCTGATTAATGAACATAAGCCTATAAAAGGGTTTTGTGGTTGTTGGGAGATTGTTTAAAGAGTCATTGCACTTTCCAGGAAAGGAGGTGATGAGAGCAGAAACCCAAGGCAAAGTTATACCAGATAGAGCAGCCAATGAAATCAGCTCCTTTTTTTCTCAGCGTTCGTTCTGCTGCCAAGCGTCCTCACCATGGAGTTGGGAGACTCCAGGGCCATCTGTTCATCTTTTCAGAGACCTGATTTCAATAGTGGGCCTCTGTTTTGTGACATTTCTTCCCAGAGTTACCTTTTTTGAAGGGACATCTGCTTGAAGGTCAGCTCGAACAAAAGTATTGACTCTCAAAAGAGAGGCTAACCCATGCCAGGAGCAGGGCTGGGTGTGGAGAGAGAGGGACAACGAAGACACATTTTTCACTCATTTGTTTTGTACCTTAGCAGTGTCCTCCCCTCTTTCCTCAGGCCATGTTTAGGGCTGTGAAATCCAGAGGAGCTTGAATACACCTTTTACTTTCACTATTTCTCACCCCAGGAGTTCAGAAATCACAAGGCAAGCTATTTGAAATTACAAGATTGGGTTAAAAGCCATGAAACTGCTGTAAAAATTACATTTCAGGGATCTTTCTCTTTGCCTTCTGTCTTCGGAGACTTATGCTTGTGTCTTGCTTGTTTCAGGATTTTTCTGCAGCAAAAGAAGGTCGAAATGTATAATTTTTCAGCTAGTGTGAGACAGTCCTATGGAGAAAAAAAATCTGAAATTTTATGGAAAATAATTTTACTTCAAGGTATGTTGTGGTGATTGGCAACCCAGTTTTTGCTCAGCATGAGGAATGAGATTAGTCCAATTTAGAATATTCTATGATTCCATAATTCTTTGACTTTATGGTCCAGTCTTCAAAGGTACTGAAGATGCCTTGCAAATGCTAAATCAGTCTGTCTTCATCCTTCATCCAAAGTGTTCTGCAGTGGGGGAAGAATATGATCTAGAAGCTGAAATAATAAAACGGTTTTCAGGGGACCTAAGCTCTGCTGAGTGGTTCCCATGTATTTCCAGCCAAGGTAGGATTGATGTTAAGTCACAGCAAGCTGGAAGGCTGGTGTGGCACCTCAGCTGCTCATCACACCTGCAGAGAGACAGATACCTCCACAGAGTTGGTCATCACCGGCAGATGATGGGTTGCTCTCTTCAAGTTTTTGTTCCCTCCCAGTAGTTACAGAGAAAAGCCCAGAAATGGCTTTAAAATTTTAGACTTTCACTTTCATGTGTCTAAAATTAAGTGTCTTTATTCTAATATCTTTGAGTCAATATAGAAATATTTCTCTGAACACAATGACTGTCTGGTCCTTATGGATCTGTGTCTGTATGAACCTTTCCTTGAAAATTCCTGTGTGCTGTTGCCAGAGATGTCCTGGGGATGGGGGAACACTGCTACTCTCAATAAGGCTGTTAGCAATCCTGAATGCAAGGAGTTCAGGATGCAGTAACAGCAGGGACTTGGCCAGGTCTTGAAAGGATCCAGAAGATTTTATTCTTATCAGTGTGGCTGAAAAATAACATAGAGTTATATAATAGTCATAGACTGTATGGATGTGGCTGTGTGTAGGCACACAGGCAAGTGCACACACACAAAAAGCCTCAGCACACATACCCATGTAGTTAAAATTAAAATTTATGTTATTATACTATTGAACACTATATGCACACACGCACAAACAGAATAGTTAAGCCATACTGGCATGTCTTTGGTTTAGGACAAACAGCAGATGATAATACTGAGGCCTTGCTGTACCAGGGGAATTATAATTCCCTTCTACAGTCATGGTTGGGAAAAGATTACTGAGCTGGTAGCAAGTTTCCAGCCCTCAACTGCATAGTGGGATCTGGAAGCTGGGGAGGGATTACTGCTACCCAGCTGAGGGAAAGGGATGTGTGGAGGCAGCTTTCAGAAGTGTTTAATCCCACCCCAGCAGCTGGAGAGCAGTGGTTATCACTGGTGGGTTTATCAGAGGGGCCCAAAGCTCAGATTGAACTGGGGTGAACAGGGAGGCTGGGGGTTGTTTTGGGAAGGGAGAGGAAGGCTCTGGGACTGGTGGCTAAGGCAGGACTAAGAAGCCACTGCTTGTGGCAGAGGTGGGCCAGGGAAAATGGTTAAATTTGATAAATGGATTTGAAGCACCACTCTGGTGGTTGCAGCGTTGGTCTATGCACTAAGGCAGGCATCATTTTTGTGCCCACTGCTGAAACCTGACTCATGCATGCTGTCCCAGCAAACACATCCCTCTCAATGTCCAGAGGTGCCAGTAGAAGGGCAGGCTGAGGTGATGGTGATGAGGAAAAGTCCAAGCACACAACTAGTGGTGACACAGTCTGTGTACCAGCTCCCACCTTGGGATAAGCCCTTCCTAAGCACAGTGTTGAATCACACACTTGGGTGAAGTGTTGGTGAGGTGTTAAGTGTTCAGAGCACAAGGAAAAGGTCATAGGTTATTTAGAGCCTCTCAGTTTTCCTCAAGCCATCACAGTTTAGCTTGGCACATAAAGGATGTCCCACATAACCCAGGCACAACTACTTGAAGAATCTGGGACATGGTGTTTTTTCTGTGCCCTGGAAAGTGATGCCGGCTGAGCTGGTGGCTTGGCATCCTTTAGCTCTGCTGTCTCAAGGTCCAATTTTCTCCATGGGCTGAAGCAGAGAGGAGAAAGGCTGGGTGTTAAATGGGTGGGAGGACACTGAGGCAGCAGAACCTGTGTGTTTCAAGAGAAGGGGCTGGTTGCTGACCCTATTGGTGACCTTTTCTCATGTTAAACACTATCTACCTGAAGAGGGATTAAACAAAATAGCTCTGGCCTTCATTTTCTGTGAGGATGTTTACAGATAATTCTACTTTCTGCCAGCATCTTTGCCAGACTGAAATAAGCTGAAATCCTGAAGTTCTGCTCTAGAATAGTTGTACCCACACTCTGGTTTTCCTGCTGTGACAAAATAAGAATAGAAATCCAAAATTTCCTGCATTAGCACAATCCATTTCATCGTTGACACCATTGTGAACAAGAAGCTTCCTGCAGAAATCCTCACTGTTTTTATTGGGAGGGGCTTCTGCTTTCCTACTGAACTTGTTCTCAGACTTGTGCTCTGTACTCAGATGTACATGACATTTGCCAATGCAAATCTTGTTGTTTTATGCACCAGTCATAGTGAGCTTAGGCTCAGGAGAGGGGGTTTGGTGTCTTGGCTTTTTTGGTTTGTTTGCTTTGTTTTGTTTTTAATTTTTGTTACCAGTGAGCTTGCTTTGCTTCAAATGATAAGGGATCCCTTGCTAAATCCTTCCCAACAATTCCCTGAGAGATGGAGCCATTTTATTTTCTCAAACCTATTCTGAGCCATCACTGTATAGTGTGGTGGTACCCACTGCATTTCAGGAAATTAGTATTAAGTTCTTTGTCCAAGCCTGGTGATGTTAGGGGAGAAAGTGAGAAGCTAAGATAGAACGAAAGAGGAAAAGAACAGAGAACAGAGGAAAATAAGGAAGGGCACTCGTAGGAATCAACATCTCTGATAAGAATATTTCTTGGGTCATGCTGCTTGGACTTTGGGAGCCTGTGTCCTTTCCACCACTAAATTGTAATGTCAGATCTTGACAGTGTTGGACCCTGAAGACTGCATTCTGAATAGAATGAATTAGATTGGAAGGATCCTTAAAGATCATTCAGTTCCAACACCCCTGCAATGGGCATGGATGCTACCCACTAGCTCAGGTTCCTCATGGATTTATCAAACCTGGCTGTTGAGGTCACTTCCAATGCAAACCATTCTGATTCCAAGACTGATCTCACTTTCTTTCAAATAGTACATTGGAAATTGGACAACCTGAAAGTTAGATTATGCCATACATTGTCTTAGCATCCTGCAAGAGCATGGAAGTATGAAAATCACATGAGAATTTTTTTTTTTACAGTCTGACCTACAAAAGGCAGATCCAGATCTGAGTAGGGCTACTCTGACTAGTCAGGTCTCATTGAACAGCTTAAGTCTGTCTCAGCATAAGGACTGCTCTACTTTGCAAGAGTGATCCTTGTAAAAGAGAGAAGGTAGATCTCAGTTAGCTTGTGATATCACAGTGTGATTAATCACCAGAGAAAAGTCTCTGCTTCTCAAATTCCTCTGGGTCTAGGTCTGGAACTGGATGCACACTTCTGTTTGGGCACCCCTTTCTTACAGATGAGACCCTGAAGGGTAAATTATCTTTCCTGGCAAAAGACACAGGGAAAAGAGCAGGAAGAGAGTCTAAAGGATGAATCCCTCTGTAGTTACATGACTGCCAAAATAATCCTGTGGGGATGAATGAGCTCAAAGCCAAGCCAGAGTCATGCTCTTTCAGGAAGTCTAACCCAAGCTGGTGGGTGGCGGTGCAGCTGGATGAGGGAGCTGCAGCTGTTTTCATGGTGGTCTCCAGGCTGCAGGTCTGGAAGGATACAGTTTGTTATATCCTCTCTTTTTTAGCTCCGTTTTTTTGTTAGTGATAACAACCACACCAGAGCTAGGTGAGTTTTCAAATGATGTATCAAGGAGTATCATGCCTGATCTTTAACTTCTACTGAGAAGTGCTGACCTGCATTTGCTCCCATTGGGGTGGTGGTACTGGGGGAATCCAGACTTTTTTCTCTTCCAGTGCTTCATCTCTGTAGGTCAAAGCTCTGAAGCCAACAGCTTTAGAACCACTTTTTTGGCCATGGAAGTTCACATTAGCACATTTGCACTACTGTGGAGGATCTGGCACATCACTCCTGCTGGAGTGGATCACATTAGCCCAAGTCTGAATCTGGCCTTTTGACTTTCAAAAATTGGCTGCAAAATGAGGGATCCTTGTCAGCTTTAAGATTGATGCTGTATGACTTCAAGCACGTTTGTCATCTGTTTGCAAAGTGAAAATAAGCTTACAGTTGTTGACAGTAAATTAAGTAATATTTACATAATACAGTCATACCTGTTTCCTGGTAAGGAGATCAATGCATATTTCTTTTTGCAATAACAAATCCATGCCGTATATCTTCACAGACACAATAATATTTGAAGTGAAACATTCATCTAGCTACATAATTACATCTATTGTTTTCCATTTGTTTTTTGTTCCCTAATAGTTTATTACTAGTGGCCAATAGTCAAAAGCAATCCAGAGGGATGCAAAACAGCCCCTCATTCCAGCTCCCTTCAGAGATATTTTGGTTATTAAAATTGCTGTCATTAAGATTGGTGCTTGGATACTGCTCTGCAAACTGAGGCCCTGCTGCTCCAGGTGGTTGATGCACTTGTGGTACAAGGCATTGCCTGCCCCCAGGATTCTGCAGCTGCAGAGAGGCATGGCAGGACACAGACACCCCACAGCAGGTCAGCAGAAAAACTGCCTTGATGTGTCCAGCACATTTCCTTTCCTCCTCCTCTTGCTGACTAGAGGCAGAGCTACGACAGAGGGATGTCTCTGTCCTAGACTTGAAGGAGCTGAACAGGTGAGTTGAGACTGATCCCTTCTGTTTCTCTCAGCTGTCTTCAGCTGAGGGAAAAGGTTTTATCTTTCTATTCTATAGCATCTTCCAATCTGTAGGGTTCCTAAATCACTTCAGACAAATCAATAGCAATAAATAAGTACTGAGGTGGCCTCACTATTAAGACATTTGTGTGGCCTATCTTGTGTAAATACTGCAGATAGCAATCATGATTTAGTAATTATTTCCTCCTCTTTCCACCTCCATAGCCCTCTATGAACACAGAGCTTCTAAAGAAAACCCTACAGCTATTTTTTTCCCCCGCACAACAATATCAACATAACAAACCCCTTAGTCAGGCAAGTTCCCCTCTGGTCCCTCCAGCTGCCCTTAAATTTTCACCCTGTTGTAGAATGATGCTCTGAGTCACCTGGATACCCACCTCCGCCTACTTGAGAGCAGCTTCATTTCACATCTCCTATTTCTCTGGGTGTCATGCAAATGGGGATGAGCATTGCTGCTCTTCACATCTGAGTGGCTCTATTTGTTCTTAAAACCATGAGTAATTTGCTCTTTTACAAAACAGTTTTATGCTGCTCTTGAATAGCCAGTTGGGACTGGTCACTGGTAAGAACAAAAAGCAAGGAAAGGCTTCCTGGTAGGAACAGAGGAAGCAAAGTAGTGTTTCCTGGTAGGCAATCTTAAAGGAAAAATTAGTTTACAATTCTGCACTGAGCTGGCAATAGGGACACAACAAGTACTGCATTAGCATGATCCAAATATCCTGAGAAGAACAATGGACAAATTAGCCTAGCAGTGTGGACCTCTGAGATGGGTCCCACAACCACTGTGGACATCCTGCTGGCCAATTTAAAGGTGCTGAGTTAAGACCTCTCAGATTCAGATCATTTATCAACCTTTTTCTTATAGATAAGTCTGCTTGGATCACCTGGTCATGAACCACACAATGTGATGAAGGAGGAGACAGCTGTAGTGGGCTCAAGCACTGCCTTGCTCTTGAGTAGGCATGCACGAGAACTTAATAAAACCATCAGATGTTGCCTCAGCCTCTAGGGAACAGAAGCAAAAGGTCCTTACTAAAGTTAAATTCCTGCATGAATCTTCATACTACAGCTAGGAAATAAGCATCTGAATATCTTTATATTGATGTATGATGTACCTTTGGGTCAGACATAGATGGTGAGTCTTTTCAGCACCCAGCACAGTGGGTCTCATATCCTGAATAAACACTGTAAGGATTCCTCAGTGATGGTATCAAGATTAGTATGGATTATTTTTCATCTCTTGACCCAGTTGTCTGTGAATGTCTCATCACATGTATTTATCTAATATTCGACTTTAGTTAATTTCTGTCTGGGGGAAGTTCATGCTTGGGTAGAACTCCCTTTGGGTTTAAGGTTTTCAGGATCTTGTTTCTCAGTGCACCTCAGTGGGTTCCGAGTGCTTCTACATCATAGACTCCTAGGAAGGTTTGAGTTGGAAGGGACCTTGAAGACCATCTAGTTTCAAGCCTCTTGCCATTCACAGGAAAATCTTCTACCAGACCATCATTCTGAATGCTCTTCTGTATCTCCAGGGTGGATCATCCATTTCAGGTAGATTCTGCATATGATCAAAAATTTGTGTGTGATTGAAATGATCTTCCTGCAAAGAAATGCTCCTCCATTTTATTTAACTTTTTAAAACCAGACTTTTTTTGTCTGGTTCATTTATTGCATTGTTAGTCATAATACTTTTAGGAAATCATAGAATCAACAAAATGTGCCAGAGATGTTGCTGTACCACAGAGATGTCAAGCAGGTGCTTTTTAAGAGCAGTATATCTCTCCAGGAATCTCCCTGAGCCTTTCCTATAACATCCTTTTTCTGGAGCTTTACTGTGCTGTGCTATTCTAGCCCACTGTGTACACAACCCTTTAAAAGGCTAGTCCAAGTCATGATTTATTTTCTATTTATCAATTTATTTTGAAAAGCTGGGAAAAACAGCCATGAAAAAGGGAATGGAGGGAGACTGTAGCAGGGTCCCTGAGCCACTCTGCAAGCTCTCGTTTTTGATTTCCTTGCATTTGCAAAGCAAAAGCTCAGAGTGAGTTTCAGCTTTTGGCCACCAACTAGAAGCATTACTAGTGATGAGTACTGTGGGCAGTAAAATTCTGCTACCCAGGATTGAAGAGGGAACATCTGTGTCTGTTGGGACTGTTTCCATTCAACCTTTAAACAGCCCAGTAGAGATTTGTGGATCTGTGTGTGTGAGGGCCCTTTCCTTATCAAAGAATATCCTTTTAATGTGTTTGGGGCTGGGTAATAATGGGCAACATCAGTGAATGCTGTTTCATTTTTATTTTTTTTAAAGTGCATGTCTTCTAGTGGGTGATTCATCAGCTGCTGTTACAGAAAGTATGTTGGGAAGCTTGCAGCTGTGGGCTCAGGCTGCAGTTTCTGTGTCGTTGCTAAGGATTCTGCATTAAATATCCCAATTCTCTGCACTTAAAACTAGGAAAAATTGACATTCTGACTTCCCATAAGAGAATGGAATACGTGATTCACAGCCCTTCTTCTGCAACATTAATCAGGCCCTGTTTACAGGGAATAGAGCCAAGGGGGTTGGTTAGAGCCAAGGAGGTACACTCAGAAAGCCAAATGGTGATGTCATTTGGGGCAAAACAGTAAAGGCAAGCCACTTAACTGGCTGAGATGGCTTGTAGTGGGACCTAATCCCAGTTAAAGGATGGAGAAGCATTAGGCTTTCTTGGCTCTGCCATTGAGTGCCCTGGTTTTACTACGGGTTGTTTATGGAGAACAGAGCTCCAGCTGGGCAGCTGAGTCCTGCAGATCTGCTGTGGGACTGGAGGATGAGGAGTTCATAGCTCATGTACTGGGCTTTAAATCCCCAGTTCCAGTGTGTTACGTGAAGTTCCCTTTCCATAAGGACACGATGATCTGGGTTTTCATGTCCTGCTGATACCTGAGTTATGCCTTGGGCTGCCGTGGTTCCAGGTGCTCTGCACATGTGTGTAAGGGTTTGCTCCTGATCCTGGGCATTTGCCACCCATGGGGGGAAGGGGTAAGTTGTGACAGCTTTCTTACAGATGGACTAAGGGAAATGACAAAGAACTTCCTTGGGTTCACCCAGGAAAACAAACTCTATGTGCCTCAGCTGGGAAAGGAACACAACTTTCCATAGCAAGTCCCCCGTGTTAACAGGGACATGGTCCATCTGGTATCAACAAGAATCCTCTTTTGCACACAGGTAGGAAAAATAATTTTGCAAGCTGAACAGAAATTGAACAAATGAGTTTCTGTTCCCTCTACAGTAAGAGGCAATGCTGGGGCCGAGTGTGGCAAGATTTTCACAAAATATGATGATACTGTCTGAGGACAAAGGCAAGAAAAACATGAAGACTGTCCCCTTCCAATCACTGCAAGGAACTTGGAGGAACGTTGCCTCCCTGACCTTTGCAATGTTGTTTTGGGAATCTTTCTTGCAAAGTGAATCCTGACTGTCTACCTACTGAGATGTAGAAAGAAGCCTTAGGAAGGAGATTTAAAAAGTCTGACCAGCCCATTTGCATACTTTATATGGAGATCTCTTGGCAAGCCAGCTATGAGCTGTTGTATCCACAGGTATCAGCATGACCTCAGCCTACTGAGGTTTCCTTCTCAAGCTCAGGCAAAACAGATTATTTCCTAGATCAGTAAACTGCAAATATGAACGTGCTTTCCCTGGCTCCCTAATAGCATATCTCCTTTCCAAAGGAATATAGCTTTGCAATTTTTAGTAGAATTTGTTGTTTACAGCATCAACTTTTTTTTTTTTTTTGGTCCTTCTGAAAGCAATCCCTTCCCATACCATTACTTCAATGTCAGACAAACAATTAGCAAGAATTATTTATTGAATGGCAGAATATCTTAATCCCTGACATGTTTAGAAATGACCTTAGAAATGTTTTTAAACATCACATATTTTCTTACTAGGAACTATGTTTCTCCTGGGCACTGTATCCAAACTCTCAAGCTATGGGAGACCTAGTCTGATTAATAAGGGAGGTTTGTTGGTAGGTTCTCCATTCTAAGTCAGACCTGTGCTTTAATTTTGGTCTTTCAGGGAGAGAAAAAAGAGCAAGCCAACCAGAATTTGGGATGGTATGATAATATCAGTGATAACAGTCTACAGCTTCTCTGCCAAAGTGCTGAGGACTGACACACTTGGGACACAGGATGGAGGAGCCAAAACAAACAACAGGGCTCTGTTGGGGAAAGTGTTGGCATATATCCTCTGCTTCAAAGCTTCAGCTCCAGTATCTAAGCCAACATGGGGATGTTTCTTCATATGGTGGGGAGGAGATTGGCCATTGATGGTGCAGGAGGAGGTGAAAATGCTGTGAATGATGTGTTTAGTAGTGGTAGATGGCTTGTTATACCTCAGACACTGATTAAGGGTTTCCTCTGTGGTAAATCTGAAAGAGACCTGTCGACACACACTTTAACAAGTAAAATAATAGATAATAATGACAGAAAAAAAAATTATTGCTAAATGAAAGAAAAGAATACAGAAAAGGAAACAGTGCTTTTGTCTGGCTGAGGATCACTTAACACCTCAGGGGCACTTCTATAGCACATTCATGGTGAGAGGTAGGAGGTCTGAGTCCTTTCCTGAACTCTGTCATTAATTCCTTTTATGCTTTTGGTCCCATTATTTCATTTTCTCAAATTTCAGTTTTCCTTTAATTCATGGTGCAGGAAAATGGTGCTTGGGGATATTTAGGGGGTAGCAGCATTAAGTACTGTTGGGTAGCATGAGATAACATGGCAAAGCCAGGTCCTCAGCTGGAGGTGACAACTATGATTTGCACAAGCTGAGGATCTGGCTTCCCCTTTTCTAGCATGTCAACTCACATCCATCTTTATGCCAGCAACATCCAGGCCCCGACTGCAAGCATTTAATAAATTTAAGGAAGTTCTTGTTTTGATCTTTTGTTATAATCAGTGTTATTATAAATGCAAACAATAACCAGAACAATTGTAGTCATCAATGGAGCTATTGGTGAAGAACACAGGGCTTTCCTGCTTAGACACAACTATGAAAAGGACTGTTTACTTAGCCAGACTGTCCTTTTATAGTTACTAACAGGAAGTGCTTGCAATGTTTGTGTAAGAAGGAGACTTCAAATTATCCCAAATCATCTCTTCAAAGAGTTGTGAGAACAGAATGTAGGTTTTAAAAAAACTCTCACCACCCTTTTTTTTTTGCCTTATAAGTGAGCAGATCTGGTTTTGATGGACTTGACAACTTGTCATCTATGCCTTTACAGCCCAGGTTTGTCACATTGTCATCTCTAAATGGAAAAGTTTTGGATGAAAACCCTTTTGTTTTTGACTTCTCCCGAGTCTCTGTAAACACTGGTAGACAGTATAAGGCAAACTTGACCCAAACAGCCTCTATTATTGAATGTCCAGACATCTGCCAAACTGAAGATTAATGTGTGGGTAGGAGTGGGACTGGCTGGAGTGGGAAGAGGGAACGCCCATGATAGTTTAGGTTGGATATCAGGAGAAGGCTCTCCACCCAGAGGGTGGCTAGGCATGCGCACTGGAACAGGCTCTCCAGAGAAGTGGACACAGCACCAACTCTGACAGATCTCAAGAAGTGTTTGGACAATGATCTCAGACCCATGGTGAGATTCCTGGGGTGGTCTTGTGAGGGATCACAAGTTGGACTCAAGGATCCTCACGAATCACTTTCAACTCAGGATATTCCAAGATTCTATGAAGAACATGAGACACCACAGTTTTGGTCAGCTACAGGAGAGGAGTACAGGAGAGGGAACTCACTGGGTTGTTAACAGACTAACCAGGATGTCTCTTTATAAACCATAAGAGATATAACATCAGTTTCTGCTTAGTTTTTTTCTCAGTTTTGTTTCTTGTTGCAGAGAATTATACAAGGAATAAACCTCCTATAGTTTAAAAAGTCTCTCTGCTTACACCTCAGTAAATCAATCATACCCACAGATCAAATTCCAGAGTTAATTGAGTTTTTGTCATTTAAATCTTCAAATTTACCTGTTCATACCCATTAATACATGGTTAGTGGAATAAGAGGTATTGCAACCTAGATAATGGAAACTTTTATGAAGTCTAGAGCTGGAGCCCTGTAGCTAATCTCACACAGGTAAGAAAGGATTGGTCCACACATGCAACTGTGCCCTTGCTATATGGTACCATTTATAAACCAATTTAATATGTCAGTATCATTAGGAGAACAAACTATTTTATTCCCATTTTACATAGAGGGAAAGGGAGGCAGAGAGAAAGATTAGGGGACTTGCTTAAGGTCACACAGGAAACTTGTGGTAGAATCAGGATATGAACATAGATTTCCTGAGCCTCCATTTGCTGCATTAACCACAAGCTCTTCCTTCCTCCCTTGTTTGGGAGAAATGACAAGGTTTCTTTAACATGAGAGGTACCCTGCAGGGACTCAGCCTCAAGGTTCTTCATTTCATGGGGAGAAGATGCTCTAGACAAGAGACATCCTTGCACTGAAGAACATCCCTACAAAGCATTTATGTGTTTGTACCAGAGGAAACCAGTCAGCCATACAGATATCTCCCCTTTTCTCCTTGGTACAGGGTTTTGTTGGTGCAGTTGGAGTTCCAGGAATGTGGATTTTGGTCATAATGGGCATTTCTGTGAAAACCACAGGCATGGGAGGTGTTTTCTACGTTTACTCCCACATGTGGATATCTATATTGTGGAGCTCAGCTGATTACCTGATTGTCAGTTCAATCTTATGGCAGGGCCATAAGTTAATTTGGAGAGTTAGATAAACCACATAAGGTGAAGCTGCCTTTGTCTCTGTTGGACCTAATGCCAACTCTGGAACATGGAAAAAATCTTAACTTCTAAGTTCACAGAAAATTCTCTCCCAGGGGTCAGTGTAAAACATGTAGTATGGGCAACCCCTTCTGCATGGGCAACAGGGACCAGAACAATGCTGACCTTGTGTGTCAGTCAGTCCAGCATAGAACCCCTGTCCTCCATCAGAGACATTTTGGGGAAAAACGGGCCAGAAACATCATACCTCGAGGTCTACAGAATTTTGTGAGACCAAAATTTCCCTTAGGTGATGTTGCTGTCTCAATTTCCAAAGGAGAGATTCCATTCCCCTGGAATGCCACTGCTCTATAGGACAATGAGGAGATGTAAGCAGCAGCTTGAATTTCTTCTCTCTGCTTGTGCAACCAAACCACCATTCACAAGAGGGACTTTTCAAATCACTCACATATAACACAAAAGGACTTAGTTGTCGGTGGCATCACCTTTGATAACAAAGGATGACACAGTTAATAATATGGTATTTTCTTGTGCGGGTTACACAAAAAGGACACTCCCAAGTAAGTTTTTGTGGTTATTTTTTGTGGCAATCTACTGCTCTTCTATCATGTTGCCCTGACATCAACACAGGAATCAGAGAGAGCCCACATGTCTTTTATTCTCAGGCATGTTGGTAACTGGCACCTTCTCACCTCTGAATTCATCTTGGCGAGCATCTACCTGCTCTACTTGGACTATTTTTGTGCTGAGCACAGGATCTATCTGCTCGTGGAGAAAACAGGAGCTTCCCCATCTCACCACAATATCATCTACCTCTGTGTTAAACAAATGGGAGTGCATTTAGTTACCATCCACAGGGATTTTCCTGCAGGAGAAATATTATCTGAAGAAGGCTGCAGTTCCCCAACAAGGCCTGGTGTGAGATGCTATCACTCAGTATAACCCCGGGCACCAGTGGCAGGAGGAGGGCAGCAGAGATAGTCTGAAGGTCTAAAGGGTGGCCTGTAAGATCTGCTGCCTTTGTTACACTGATCTGTCATTACTCTGCTCCGGGAAAGGTGTTTTTATCTGAAATATTGAGACTAGTTTTTCTGCTTGGTTTAATGACAGCATCCTGAAACATTCTCACCGGCTTAGCATGGGCTAAGAAAGGGCAAGCAGAGATTGTTGATGGTGCTTAAATTCATTTAGAGGGTGAGAAGAATTTCAGACATCCTGTTAAAAATTAATCTCAAGGTCTTTGGCAGAATACTGAGCATTATTTCAGTGTTTTGCTGATAGTTACCTGTCTCTCACAGGCACACCCTATTGTTATAATTTTTATTAAGCTAACAAAGATGAACCCAGAGAGAAGGAAAAAAATATTTTTGAAAGTACATCCTTCTCTAGCCAGATGTTTGTTTTCCTTTAGTCAAATGCAGCATTATTTCTCTCTATATATTGCTTTTTTCTTCTTCTTTCATATAGTTTCAACTATATTTTTTTTCTCAGAAAGCCATTCAAATTATTTCTTAAGAAATTATTTCTTAATTATTTCTTTTATGTATTTGAGATCTTATTCAATATAAAATTTTATGAAAAATTAATATACTTCAGGTCAAATCCTTATGCTATATGACTCATAAAAGTGAGTGTATAGAACTATATAGACTGCTAAAAATCCTAATGAAAAATTGTGATGGCCTTCCCCCTTTTTTATTCACAACATCACACCAAGTTGCATCTCTGTTCTTTGACTCCAGATAAATATTGATGTCTTCAGTGGGGCATCCCTGTGGATTTAAATGTTACCAGCATATGTAAGCATAGTAGACTTATCTCATTCTTATCAACAACAAATTTTCAGAGAGCTGCCAATGTGTCAAACACTTACTGAGTTCCCAAAATTTATTGTATTTCCTTATAACTGTTAATGTAAATTTCGACAAACTCACATGCACTGAAAACCCAACAGAAATCTTCTGATTCTACTGCATTCCTCCTCTTCCTCAAACTTTTGACAGCAAGTCAGATTCTGCCTTTTGAAAGGAACAGCTATTTTTATTCCTGTTGCAGAAGGTTTTCCAAACTCCACATGCATTGTTATGTCTCTCAAATGCATTACATCACACGACTCTCCTGAAAGGTGTCCAAACTCTGCATTAAAATGCTTGTGGGAAAAGCTGAAAAAATAAATGGTTTATGTTAAATGATATTTGAAAAGGGAATGCAATGTATTGCACTGATATGGAAAGGTAATGTAGTAATGAATGCTTTGGGTTTGAATTAAGTGTTATGCTCTCTCTCATTAAACTCCATTCTGAAGTTATGCAGATTTACATGTCTCTTCCCCCTCTTTCCCCCTTTCACACTGAGTTTAGCAGAGGAGTGGTGAAGTCTGAACTCTCTGAACATCATGCCATGGAAAATGTAACTGAAACAGGTGGGTTTATTTTAAATTAGGAGAGAATCTGATCTGCCCATTTTTCAAATACCAGCTTGGAAAACTCTGGCATACAGCAGACCCAGCCTGTTCCCCACAGCTTGCTGTCACCAGCAGTTTGGGCCTCAGAAAGCCATTGCTGCTCCAGCTCAGGCTGAGGGCAAGAGCAGTGTTTAATGTTTCCCCCAGCACAGTCATGCTGTGTGTGGTGGAATTTGGCCAGTAGCTTTTGGAGACGATTGATGTTAAAGATCTTTATAATGAGAGTTTTGTTATAAAAGGTTTTATCTGCACTGTGCTGTTATGGTATTCCCATGGGTCCCACAAGGCCAAATATTCTGAATGCTGTGGCCTTGGGATACTCTGATGGCCTTGCTTGAATGAAGGGAAATTTAGGGCCACTGGCTTCATAACATTCTCCAGGATCTCTTAAAATTATTTTCTGGACAAGTCCAAATCTGGAAAGCTACCTGCCAGAAGCATCCAAAGTCTTTAAAAACATATTCCACAAAACCATGTGTAGCTCTCTCATCGCTCCACAGTTCCCTACATTTCAAAGGTTTGGAGATGTACCCAACTTTTCCCCAGAATCAGCCAAGTCCAGAAGAGCATGAAATGACTGCACAATACATCCCAACCAAACATATGACAAAAGGACTCTGCTGGCCTTCCTTGGGCCAACTCCAACACCAGGTTCCCAGAGATCTCATCCTGGACTGGGATAATGTGAGCATTGCAAGCACCTGATGAGCAGGGATGGTGTCTGAGGGGAGGCTTATGACCCCCAAAGAGGATTTCAGTTCACTATTTATAGTTTAATGTCCTCTTTAAGGGATGGATTGTCTGGCTTTGAGAAAGAAAGCAATGTGGCATTTTACGAGGGGTTCTATGCTGGCAGTGTGATTCACACGTTTAGGGGATGTCTCAGGGGATTCTCTCTTTGCTCTGTCAATTTTCAAGTTTTGACAAGTTTTTGGCAGTATTCAGGCACCTCATTGCTAAGACTGGGAAATTCTGACAAAGCTGGCTTGTTGGGAAAGTTGTTTTCCTCTGAAGGAACCTATGTCCCAGCAGATGGTGGGATGGCCAGCACAGGTGAGATGCACAACAAAAGGGTCAAGAGAAATGACATCTCACACTGATCTACCCTGCTCTTGGTTGTCTGGGAATTCAAAGTAAACAGGGATCATAAGATGCAAAGTACCATTTATAGATTTTACTATTATAGGTTCACAAACATGCTTTATTAGCTGCTTCTGCTAATTTCTTTACTTGTTAGCTGATAAATATTAATAAAAATTTTGGAAGTTGTAAAACTACACTCACAAAGTCCAAACCCACAGTAATAATTTCAGAATATTTCCTATAGAGTATTTTATTTTAAACAGTGACTTCAAACGAATATTGTTTTATCCTAAAATAGTTGTCCCTCATTGCCTTCTAGATGTCCTTGCATCTTTGCCATGACAATAGAAAGGAATGTTGACAATTATCTTGCACTGCATGCCTAAAACCAAAATAGCTGAAGATATATTCTCATTTTCATCCTAATTTAAATACCATGAGTTTGAAGAAGGAAATCTAAGCTCTTACAAACACTGCTTGTTGGAAACCATACTCCAATTTTGCCTCTAGACAGTTACCCTGCTTGGTTTCTATTGCATCTCTGAGGGCCCTAGTTCTGCCCAAAACACCTTTTAAGAGGGCTTCTTCACTTGTTCCTCTCATCACTACAAACCCTTCCTTGCCTCCTTCCTCTTTCTGGGATAGTTCCAGTTTATCTTTACCTCTAAGGCTCTAACAAATACTGCACATAAAGATGTGTTTTCTCATCTTTGTTTTGTGTTCCCTTGAGAATCTTTAGCTTGGTGCTGCATTGGACTGCATGGATTGGATCCTCCTTTAAATACTACTGGTGCTGTTCACAAAAAGATCAGGCTGAGGATGAGGACACTGCATAGCAGTCTCAGCAGCCTCCTCCCCTTCCTGGCCATGATGACCTGGTTGTCCTCAAGAGAATGAGAGAGACTGAATTTTATTAAACATCAGAATAATGTTGCAAAGGCCCAGATAAACACATTTTCTTACTGTGTGGTTGTGCCTGTCAGCAATGAGCCATACACTAAATACAATGGGAGTTATGTGAAGATGCTGGAGATTTCAGCCTTTGTATATCTTCAGTTGAGGTATTCAGAGTTAACTATCACAGCAGAAATTTGGTCATATTGGAAAAGACTGAGCACTGTTTGCAAGAACTGAAAGAATTTACTTAGTTTTTTCTATTTCTATATTTAAGATAGTGTGCCACTCCAGAGCTGTTTCCCAACATAGCAACTGAGAACCCATGTGGCACCTGGGAAGGTCAAAAAGATGGACATTTTAAAGAAACTAGACAAAAATTTCCTTTTATTTTGTAAATGTATTTGCTGTTTACTAAAACAACAAAGCAAGACATTTCATATATTCTGTTCTGTAACTGAACCATAGACCAGAGCCTCAGCCGGTGTGATTCTGTATCGTCCCGTTGCAATCAATTTAGTGCCATGGGAAATTCACTTCCAAACCCCATTTTTCATGGTGAACACAGAAAATTTTCATGTTGTTCCTCTCAAGACTTCTGCCACTGCTGCTGATGTCATCCCATTTCTAGAGATCCTTCTGCCCAGGAGCCTTGGAGAGCCCTGCCAGGGATTTCAGGATAACTGGGAACCACTTTGCTGCCCACGTACCATCACAAAATTTCTGCCATGCCAGGATCAGACCAGTCTTGGATTTGACAACCCACTTGACAGGCATGCAGATGATAATTTTTTTTTCACTGGATTATAGTGGCTTCACAATAACCCAGCTGAGACAAGTATAAATTTTTTTAGGAGACTTAACTCGCTTTTAAAGGAAGTTAACATGGTTGTCTGGGACAGTACCTTGAAAATTTTTCAATTACTCTCTTGTTCCTGAATGTACACATTTCCTTTAAGAGGGTATATGGATAAACTGCAGTGCATGGACAATAAAGGAAGCAATTCTTGTAAGCTCGTGTGCATCTACACAGTTTCTTAAAAGCAGACCATGGCAGCAGGATTGCATGGCAAGTTACTGTCATCTGAAAACACGAGCTGCTATAAAATGCTAGTCTGTAATGTTGGATCAGTGAGGACAGTGGTAAACAAAGCCTAAATAAACTGTGTCAGGATTTGAATTTATAGATTCATACAATAATTTAGGTAGGAAAAGACCTCCAAGGCTGATGAGTCCAACCATTAATCTAGACCTGCCATGTACCCAATCCTAAATCATGTCCCCAAGCACCACATCTACACATTTTGTGAATAATTCCAGGCATGGTGATTCTACCACGTACCTGGGCATCCTCTTCCAATGCTTAATCACCTTTACAGTGAAGGAATTTTTCCTTCTGCCAAATCTAAACCTCCATGTAGCTATACAAATGTCACCTAGTTTGCAATTTTCAGTAAAAATAAAAATAGAATCAGTCACCCTTATTTTTAAACCAAAGTCAAAAGTTTGTTTGCCTCTTTGCAGTTTGAACACCTGTGTAAGAGTAAGAAAGGGAGGAAGGGGTTGAGAAAAAACCTCCCAATTTTTTTTTTCTCTCTTGTTTTTTTGCAACTCTCTGTATTTTTCTACATGTCTCCAGGCAGCTTGAGTGTCACAAGGGTTTTTTTTACCATCCAGTTTAGCAGAAAACTTAAGGAAAATACACATTTTGGTACCAAAATAGAATTCCAGGGTGACATGAAAAGTAGTGCAATGCAATGGCTGATTTTTGCCCTGTGTTAACACTATGTGATACACTGGCCTTGCATATATTTTATAGCACATATACTTTTATATTTCATATAAACATAAAAGAACAAAATTAAAAAAAAAAAAGAAAAAAAAAACAAAATAAAAAAATTGTGAAAAAAACCCCCTTGAAGTCTCAAATAATGCCCCCAAGGGCATGTTCTGCAGGCTGATGCAGGGCAGAACAACCTGAGCTATGTCTGGGTATGGTGAGCAGAAAGCAGAGCAGCTGCACTGTGTTTTACCTCTTTGAAACCTGACAGGAAACAGCCCTGACGTGGGGCTGGGAACTGTCACTCAAATGCTGGAAGGCTCTCAGCACTAATGCTAAGTTCTCAGCACTTAGCATTTTGCAGGAGAAACCCACTGGTGCCCCGCTTACAGAGAGTTCACACTGCTGCAGCCTCTGCAGCTCCAGGTTTTCTGTGACAGCTGCCCCAGTGCTGCCCAGGGGAGATGGTCACAGCTCCCAGCATGGGCTTCCAGCTCAGCCAGCAGAGCAGCTCAGCACTAGGCCTCCTGAAACACTTTGAGAACTTTTAAAGTAGTGCAGCAGAAGCAGCAGAGGAACCCCTTTGCCCCTCACAGCAGCAATATTATATTAGTAACACCAAGTCACTGCCCACAGGCAGAAAAACATCACAGCATACGTCAGGCGAGATGTGAAACTCAGGACAGCGAAGCTAGTTCATAAGCATCCCAAAGGTCAATAAAAGGCCTGCTAAAGCTTGATTTTACATGAGCATAAACCTTGCTGCATGCAGACACATGTATGCAAATGCACCTACATGCATAGAAAATGCACAGAAACAGTTTTCTAATTTTTTTTCTCTTTTTCTTTTTTTTTTTTTTTCTTACTTTTTGACAGGCGTGTTGTGGAAAATGTATGACAGGCAAATGTTTATGTGGGTGCTAAAAAAAAAATTAAAAATGGAGAAGGTGTGAGGCATTTTTTCAGAGAGCCAGAAAACCACACACAGGCTTCTATTTATAGCACCCTCGTGGTGAAATAGAGAAAACGAACGACAGCTTCTATCTGCTGCTCCTAACTGAAGTTTGATGAGACCGACTACAACATTTAGGGTCTCTTTGTAGTTATAACTGACAACAAAAAGTGATGAGTTAGCTGTTTCCTTTGCGACCCTCTCGAGCAGGTGAAGGAGCCAACCGCTGTGCGAGCGGGGCGGAACGAGCTGACGCTGCCTCAGTGCCTAGAAATGCTCTGAGCACCCCAGGGAACACAGGTCAGAAAGCAGAAATAGCCAATTTTTTCTGAGTACCATGGCTAGACTCTGTCTCCCAACCTGGCTTCCCAGACCAGGTGAGGAATTCATGGTCCAGGTGCAGTGGAGTGTGTAGATGTTTTAATTTTCTTTCTAGTTGCACCTGCTGGAAAGGGAAAAATACAGATACAGGGTCCTAGTAATAGAGCTGGGGTCTGAGGTCATGGTTCAAACTCACTGATGATTTCTTATGCCAATAATAGAATGACAGCAGTTCTGCTCTTGCTTTTTTGTTCAATGGGTACTTCTAAATTGGGATTAACTAGATATGTTGTCTGTGATACGACCCCATTTCTGCAGAGTATAAATGGGTTGGCTTATGTGGAGAGTACAGTGGGCCTGGGAACTTGGTGGTGAGGTATTAAAAATGCAGTTTTCAGCTGCTCTGCTTAAATTGGGGTCGTGGCTTTAAATTGAGAGTGAGTTTAGTTTAGATACCAGGAAGGAATTCTCTTTTGTGAGAGGCCCTGGTGCCAGTTGCCCAGAGAAGTTGTGGCTGCCCCATCCCTAGAAGTGTCCAAGGTCAGGTTGGACAGGGCTTGGAGAAATCTGAGATAGTGGAAGGTGTCCCAGACCATGGAAGGGGGTTGGAACTTGATGATCTTTAGTGTTCCTTCCAACCCAGCCCATTCTGTGATCCTCCGATTTATTTTTTTCTGCTTTCTTTCTTTTCTCATTTCTTTCCAGAGGGCAGAAGTTCAAATATTCTCCTGCTGGAAGCTGAAATATTCAGTAGGTGAGGAGGCACCTCATCACCCATCTCTTTCCCTGTGAAGGCTGCTCTTTGCAGTCCCCAGTGCTTGGACTTTTACCCTGGTGTAGGACCCTGTCTCTTCCTCAGCCACCATTTCATGACGCCTCCAAATCACACCACTTGTGTGCAAATCATGGATTGCTCCATTAGGAGGTGGGAACCATCAATTTTCTGTTTGTTTGGATGGCAGAAGTGGGTTTGGCACCTGGAAAATTACAGGGCTGGGAGCAGAATTTCAAGTTCCTGCCTTAGGTCCTGATCAGTAATGGTGAAAAAGCTATCTTAAAGCAAAACTCTTTTCCCCCTGTGTTTTTCTTTAGTTTTATAAAATGCAAAGAATGGAAGCAGACAGAAATATTTTGTGAGCCAGTATTTGTTGCAGCACACAACTTTCTCAGAAGAAAAAATCTTGAATTATTAAAGAGCTGCAAAATTCCCTTTTCATGTTTTAAAATGGAGTATATTGACATTTTTCTTTAAGAGGCTGTTTTGATTTTCAGTTGGAGTCAATGTAGTTTTTAAAAAAAATCCTCTAAAAGATTAATAAAAAATGTACACATGGATTCATTTTGAATGAAATCAATATTTTATAAATTAATCTTTGAATTCTGTTGACTCACCAAAAAATTTACTATTTTCTTTCTGAGTTGATATGAATTTTTACCAAACTCTGCATTTTAAAAGAGGAAGAGGAAGTGAACTAATAAATTAGATATTTGCACAGCCCCACAATAATATTAAGCAATGAGTTTTGCCTACTCCTATCTCATCTAGAATCACTGGTGAAGAAATTAATTTTAACTTCTTTTCCATTCTAATGTTTCTTTGTTTCATTCATTCAGTATTAAAAGTGCATTGGTTGAACAAACTGGTCATGTGGTGCACTGCCTGTTCCTTGACAGACGCAGGGCATATCTCTTGGAGAGATCAACACTGAAGACTTCAGATATCAGATAAAACCCTATTTTAAGAAACATGTATGTTATGTGAGTTCTCTCGTGTCTAATATCATTGCTGAGTTTAGACCAATGTGTTTCATTTTAGGTAATGTCCCAGTGACAGCACTGACTTGACAAGCTCTTTTCTCAGACTTGGATCTGGCCTCCTGGTGCAAGTGTGACTTTGAAGACATTCACTTAAAAAAAATTCTTGCATTTTTGTTGCTGAATCTTAGTATTCACTTGAATTTTCATACTTTCTGCTCTGTTAATAAACTACCTTTCTAGGTGCTGATGTATAAAGATCCCAGGGAGGGACAAATTATGATGAGATGGTTTTCTTCAAATCATAGAATCATTAAAGTTGGAAAAGACTTTTAAGAATATAGAGTCCAGCCATTAACCCCCAGCTGCCAAGTTCAGCACTAAAACTTGTCCCTAAGCACCACACCTACATGTTCTCTGAATATTTCCAAGGTTGGTGATTCCACCACTTTCTTGGGCAGCTTGTTCCAATGCTTGACCACCTTTCCAGTGAAGAATTTTTTCTTAATGTCCAATCAAGAAACCTCCCCATCTTGAGGCCATTTAGGTTTGTCCTATTGCTCATTACTCGAAAGACCCCATCTATTTCTGCCTTTCAATCAATAACTGAAAGGAAGGATTTAGTGGTGAGATTTTAGTTTAATCTTGGCCACTGTTCATTCTGTCTTCATTATGCTGGTTTTCTTGCAAAAAAATTTTTGAGAAGAACCCCCAAACCTCAGCATTTTAAAAGTATAGCTTCTATACAACTCCCAGTATTCAAAATACACTCTGTTATAGAGGAAACCAGCAAGATCTGTGCAAAATAAAGGTGGGACATTTTGCTCACTCCCACTTTGCTCGTGGTCCTAGACCAAAAGTCAGTGTTAAAGGCTTGGCTCTGTAATTAGCCACAGGTCAATGGGTACAAGCAAGGTAATCCCTAATCCACATCAAACCACCACTCTGGGAGTGGCTGGGACACACAAGGACAATGATTTGCACTGTATCTCTGTTGCTCAATCAACTTCTTGGGTAATTTGTCCCACTGCAATGCCAGGAGAAGCCTTGCTCAAGGTCCTGTCTGTGATAAGACATTGTCCTTGCCCCAGAGAGCTTCCAGCTGTAGGGAAAAAACACAACAAGTAGGGAAGCAGTTAGGAAAAATATAGCCCAGGGTCAAAAACAAGGCCAGTCCTGGAAAACCACATTTGTCTTACTGTGCCTGTGCTGTCGTGGAAGTAGATGTGGTGAAGACTTATTTAGTCCTGGGGTCTTTAGGCACATTACTGTATTTCTTAGTTTGGCACAGTTATGAAGTTTTAGGGCAGGGACCATGCTACTGTTGGTTCTCAGCCTAAGGTAAAGCACATCTTGATGTCCTTGATTTTAAGCTTGCTTTAGGGAGGTATGTTAAAGCACAGCTTCAGTTTGCTAATCAGAGCAACAATACAAGCCATACAAGTCCCTCAGTATTTGCTCCATAGCAAACTCATGGTGTGGTGGGGTTCAGGGATGAAGGACTGACCTCAGCAAATCCACCCCAGTCAAAAAAATACCATTCTTTTCATTATAGTTTTATGTCAATGTAGCTCAGGCAGCTTTGAGTCAGGCAACTCAGTTATTCTGAGGTTAAGGAAAAAGTCCCCAGCTCAGCTTTTTAGAAGTCAAGCCCTAACTCTAGACTTGGCTCAAGGACTCACCTTCCCTTGGAACACTTGGTGGATCAGCACTGCCAATTAGCTAAATGTATTACAAATATAATTGTGGGCATTCCTTCAGAGCCTACCCAGCTATCTCTTTTTAAACTAAGTTAATCTTTGGTGTAAATGCGAAGAATTTATCCTTGTACTGGGGAGAGGAGAATGCAGCAGTTCCTGAAGCAAACTGTCAATAATGAGAAGCACATTTTCTAGAGCTCCCCACGCATGGGGGTCTGCGAGCTCTCTCAAAACAGGAGCAAGGAGGTTTCATCGGAAACAGCAGCTCCTCTATAGTCCTCAGGTGCAGCAGTTGGACTTTTTTTTTCCAATACAGAAAGCCACCCTTTACCAAGCTCCCATCTTGTACTAGATTGAACCAAACCTGAGCAAAAAAGCTGTGGCTGGCAAAGCTCCAGATGAGCATAGGAGACATGTTCAAAAGCAGGAAGCTGTGGCAAAGCTGAGTCGCTGAAAAGCTGCTGGAGCTAATATATTGTGGTCATGGGGATAGGCAGCAGCCTCTGAGTAGTGATGGGAAGACTCAAAAGCACCTTCAAAACAGGCTTGAGAAATACTGCTGATCTTTGCGCTTTGGCTGGGCTTTTTAGAGCCTCTCTCGTTGCTGGAGAGGCGAGGATGGTTTATCCCTGAGCCCTGCACAGGCCTCGTTTTCCGCCTGAGCACTGAGATGCAGAGGTGGAAGGCTTTGAAGGTGAAAGGGATGCGTAGGATTGGGCTCATCTGGCAGCATTTGTGACGGCAGCTGAGGCCCAGCAGGTCGTAAACACTCGCTGGTGAAGCGCTGCCTTCCCCACCTCTTCCCGTGGCAGCGCGAAAAGCCAGACGTGCGCTCGTGGATTGACTAATTCTTTTATAGGGCAGAAGAAAAGGTACTGGCTGTGAAGCCAATAAAAAAACACCAGATGGTAAAGACATTGTGGAGGCCCATTGTTCTAGGAGATTGTTTCATTCATTAATATGAACTGCGATGATGGGGACAGGATGCATAATACTGACATGTGGGGTAGGGAGCAAGGAGATGGAATGGGTGAGGTAAGGTCTCCCTTTCCTCCTCTGGCCACCCTTGGGAGGGGGAAGGAGCGGCGGTGTTACAGAACTGAAAAACCAGTGAAAGAGGAGATAAATAGTGGACTTCCCAGCTTCTCAGGGGTGAGGTAACTGCTTCCTTATAATGTTATAGTTCATTAGGGAGCTGCAGCCAGGACACGTGGAGGGAGGGAGGGAGATGCTCCTGACTCCATAATTGGAACTGTGCTCTCTACTCTTCTAAATGCCTGTGGGTGCCTGCCCTTGCAGCTGTTTTGGTTTTGGCTATGTCATGAAAGAGTGTTTCATGTGTTTCTCAGTGCTTGGAGGGGCCAGAAGGAACCAGCGTGTTGGAACCCTGGACACAGACAGTTTCAGACTTCCTGTGCTTACAGGGATTGATCCTCAAAAATACACTGCATTTGACCTGAGGCCATGGAAAAGAACTCCAAAATTGAGTGATAGCACTGAGATGTGAATGTATAATTGAATAGAAGTGTGTTATCTCACAGGGTGAAAGATTTAGAATTTAAAGTTTTAGGATGTAGTAATATATATGTAACAAGATGGAGGGTTTAGATTAATAGTCCTTCTTCTTCTTCTTCTTCACAAGTGTGGGTGATTTTGCATGATTGGTTAAAAAAGTCCACAGTGTGGAACATGGATGGTTAGTTATTGGGTCAAAAGTAAAAATAAAGTAGTTAGCATCTCATAATTGGGTAGTTTAGGCTTAAAAAGACCTTGAAGACAGGAGTCTAGGATCCATTTCTACTTTTTTAACTTAATACATAGAAGCACTCCTGATCATTGAGGCTGTAACTGAGATAAGAAATAATTAACATCCAAGTCTGAACAAGAATTCTGTCTCTCATGCTTTTCATCCTGACCCTGAGAAGAAGAACCAGAAGAAGCCAAGGGGTTCACCTCACCACCTGTGCACGTGTTTTCTGTGGTCCTGGAGGGTCAGAAAATGCACAGCCATCCAAAGACACCACTTTTCCCAGTTGTCTGTTTTGTCCTGATTTCTGGACTCTGGTCAAACAAACAGGAATTACTGGTAACCTTCATGTTGGTTTCATGTGTTTTACAGATTTCAACAGTGCCCTGCTCTCAGATGGAGAAAACTGTGAGCATGTGTCAAGTAGGTTGGTGGAGCTGTCAAAACCCACTCTCAGGTCATTCTCAGTGAATGGACATTAACTGGACAATAAACCCTGAGCTGTCTAACCACAAATGCATAAAAGAAGGATGTGGTTGAAGGACAGAGAGAGCTAAGTGCTCAGACAAGTGATGAAATTTGAGCAGGATGAAACTGGACCAAACACACTACCTCAGAGCTCTGTAAAAGGTGGTGCTTTGATTGTGCTTTGTATCCTAGTGTGGGCCCAAGGCATCTGGGATGAAGCAGGTGCACGTAGACATGTATGTCAGCTTCAGCTTCTAGCTGGCACCTTTCTGGGAAGCTGAGTTCTTTGTGCCAAATCTGCAGCCCAGATGTGAGGTGACCAAGGAGACTGTTGTGATGTAGCTGGGCTCATCAAGCCAGCTTTTACATCCCAACACAAAGTAGCTTTGCATCAGCTGCACAGAGTGCAAAACTCACCATTTGGTCCAAAATATCTTCCATGCTGTACAGGCATCCCACTCAGGGAGCACATAGTCTGCACCACTCTCAGATGGTGAGTGGAGGAGGCAAATGAAGAGCAAAAATCTTTCTTTTTCCTATAGAGTATGCTCTGTATCCTGCCCTAGAAATAGAATAAAAAAAAAATAAAAGAAAATAATTTATGTTGGACAGAGCTGTGGTTTGGAAAGAGAAAAGGAGAACAAAACAAAACAAAACAAAAACACTGGCCCATAAAGAAGAGAAAACAGGAAAGGAAAAGAACAAAACATCCTGTACACAGCAGCCAGTCAGTCGAGGAGGGAGGGACGGTGTCATCTGTATTCCTCTGATGAAGTGTGCATGGACAGCCTGAATCCAGTCTGCATTACTTAACCTTTCTTACCTTTCTGCTCACCTGATTTTGTGATTTCTCCTGTTTATTCCTGGGCTTGATCAGAAGATTCAAAGGTGGTTTCAGACCTTCCCTCCTCTCCAGATGCCATTTCATGAGAGCAGTGTGGCATCTTCAGGCTGTTCCACCCCCAGATCCTCTTCTGGGATGAGTACTATGGATCCCAGATCCTCACTGGGCACTGAAAGACGTAAACTCATCTTCCCCTGATCCAAGGTGAGGGGTCAGCTCTGAGTTGTGTCTTGCAGTCAACAGTATTGTGAATGAGCTGACAAAATATACAGCCTGAACTGGAGGTGGCTTTCAGCCTGGGCTGAAAAATTTGGGTGTTTCTGCACCTGCCTGTGTGAAAATGCCCTCTTGCTCTTCCCCTCTGCAGCTAACCCGAGAGTGAAACTAATGTGGAGATCTTGTTGTCTCAGCTCAAGAAGCAGCCAGTTTTCAGGTTAGGGTGGCTAAAGTGGTTTGAACAGGGAGGCTGAAACCTGTGCTGTTTGTGCAGTTTATTATGAGGTGAGGAGGGACCACAATGAATTTGATTTGTTATTACAGCGTCCTTTGGGAGGCTTGAGAGATGGGTGTGAAGAGCAGTTTAGAAGGGTGGGAACTTCTCCTTTAAGAGACCCTTTTCTAAGCCCACTTAAACATTAATCAGGTGCCTGTCATCATTTGCATGGTCTTGCTGAAGCGGATATGATTTCCTCCAAACCCCATAAATGTCTCTTGATCAGTTCCAGAGTTATTGCCTCCTTCTCCAAGCAGGCTGCATTCACGAATCTATCACTGAACTGCTGGAGCCAATCACATCTCCTGCCTCTCCTTCTGGAGAAGGCAAAATGAGCTTTTAAAATAGGGGCAGAACATTCCCAGTGAGTGGTGGATGTGGATTCGTAGCTTGGAAGCTGGGCACACTTCTACCCCACCTGTGGCAGAAAGGGAGGATGGGCTCCTCATGCGTCAGCAAGAGGCAAAACCTGAATTAATTCCCCAAAAGCTAATACCCAGAGCATGGTCCTTGAGGTTAAGCTGCACTGACAGTTTCTCCTTAGATGACTCCACAATGAATGCAACCTGTGATCACTGAAGGCATATTCAGCTGCTCCTATGCTTTTGTCTTGGTTCTCCTTCTAAAAGTATTCCAGAGGATTTTTTCCCCTCTGCTTTTGTTGTTGTAATTCTCTCTAATGAAAGCTTAGAAGAAACACGTTGTTTAAGAGCAGATGTAGCAGAACCAGCTTCCCTGTCTCCCCAGATCCCTGAAATTGGGGAAATAAGTATTTAATAATGATGTATTTAGTTGCTTT
The DNA here is from genome assembly GCA_018697195.1 of Certhia americana. NCBI lineage: Eukaryota > Metazoa > Chordata > Aves > Passeriformes > Certhiidae > Certhia > Certhia americana. The sequence goes on from CM031879.1 coordinate 2,875,183, forward strand.
AAGAGGCACAGCTTTCATACAATATCACTTTCTAGAATTCCCTTCTATGCCTTGTTCTCTCATTTCCACCCCCTGCCATCCCATACCTTCTCTTTTCCAGCCTGTTTATTTTAGAGTGCAAAGCTACTTAGAATTATTTATTTTTGGATCAGCTACTGATTCACTTAGTGACTAACTCATTTCATCACTCGATGCCTCACTTTACCTGTACATTAAGAAGGATTAATAGTACCTGCTTTTCAGGGCTGTTAGCAGTCTAAATTAATTCATGCTTATAATGTTTATAAAGAGATTTGAGATCCTTGGTTACTGGAGGCTAGGGAGCTGCAAAGTATCTTATTTTTACTTAATAGTTAGGGGGTTTTGTGCAACTTTGAATTATAAAAGTACAAGAAACCTTGCAATTAGTTGGAGAGTCTTTTATTCCCAGGGCTTAGTTTATATTCCAGTTCAGATAGAAGTGTTTTGTCTGCATATTTCTTCCCCTGATGTTTTAATGAGAGTTAATATCCTTATCTCCCTTACTGCGAAATGTTGGATGGTTCAAAATGGGCAATAAACATCACAGAGTGGGTAACAGGGCTGTGCAGGGTTGTTTGGAGCTCTTCTTCAGACTGCATTTTAGTGTTATTACTGCAAAATATGCAGCCGGAGAAAAAAAATAAGCTTAATATTAGCACTTATGACAAAAATTTGCATTCACTGGAAATGTTTTGTTGGCATTGTGGGAGGTTGGTGTGAGTCTATCAAGAAAGAGAAAGGATTCCTGCAGGGCAGGAGGAGCCATTAGGGTAGTTTCTCTGAATAAAGCATGAAATTAGTTTGCAATTATTTCAAGTTTACTGAGTAATCCACCAAATGATAGTGCCAGTGACCACATGTGCTACTGGTCCCACACTGCCATGCAAGTGTTGCTTAAAAGTGGTGTATTTGGAGTTGAATATCAGTGTGTGAACAGATCATCAGCTTGGTTATAATAAAAACAGCTCCACTGAAATTACTGGAGATTCCTTACTCTGTTGCCTCCTCTCCTGTGAATGTAATTTACTGGTGAGAGTGATGAACCAATTGCTGACAGCAACTGGGAACCACTGATGCTGCCCTCAGGACTGTCCATGGGAATGGTGGAAATTGTTTCCACAGCACTATGACCACCTGAGGGTCTGTCCTGATGGGAGAATTAGTGAGATTTATGACTGTGTGCCTCCAGCATCACAAAACACAGGTAGGCCAGAATACAGCCTGAAAAAAGGCCTCCCCTTGACAAGATCTTTATTTTCTGGACTTAGCCTGCGAGCTATTGTCCTTTCTTCCATCTTGGCAGACTTCAATAATTACCCAGATGACATATATAGGGAGGCCACGAATTATTAACAATTAACTCAGCTCTGGAGTCACTGCCAAAGATTTGTTGGTTCGTAGAGGAAGTCAAAGTGGGTAAACCATGCTGAGTGACAATAGCTCTGCTTCCCAGCCAGACTGAACAGCTCATAATGTAACCCAAACGTTTCCTCTTTCCAAGCTTGCTTATAAAACAGCAGACAAGGAAAGGGCAGAAAGAACATTTAGAAGAACACAAAACTGGAAAAACAACCACTGATGTAATGTACTTTCTAAACTAAACATAAGGCATGCACTGTTGCAGCCATTTGAATAATGATTAAAAGGAAAACCAAAACAAAGATAATTTGGTCTGCTTAATCCTGAATACTGAAAGAAAAAGTGTGAGCAGTTCCACGGTGGGTGGCTGGAAAATTTTAGCCCTGAACTTCACATGCTCTGAATCATCTCTGCTCCTAGCAGGGAGAAAATAGCAAAAAGAAGAGATTTTGTATGAGATAGAGGGAGTAGAGATGTGCATGGGAATTGGAGCACACCAAGCAGAGGAGCAATGGAAATAACATGGTCCTCTGGTGACAATCTTGCATGGTCCTACAAGGCCCATCTGAGATATCTTTATAGTCCAAATATACAAATATAGTCCAAATGTCCAATGGGGCATTAGAAAGCTTTGGAAAAAGTGCAGAAGATGAATCAAGTGGATAACGAGCAGAAGATTAATTTACACTCCTATTTCACAGAAAGGTAACTACAGTGTGAAAAGCTTAAAGCCTCTTTGCTGTCTCCTCTTCTCTCCATGTCTAATCTGTCCTGTTCACTGACAGCACTCATGACAGCAGATTTTAGAAGGTGCACTGGTGTTTCAGGATCGGGACCTATGCGACTTACCCAAAATTGCAGAGGAAGTGTGTTGGAATAATACCCAGATCTCTCGAGTCCTGCATCACTTTCTCAACCACAAAACCATCCTTCCTGTCTCTGCAAAAATATAAAGGTGAGAGAAGTGATTTTATGTGCATATGTACATATCCAGAGTGTCTTATGAGGAGTACAAACACACTAAGGTGAAAATTTCATTAGAAATCACACTAATTCATGGAGTAATTTTGTTTATATTTCCCTTGTTTCTCCTCCAGATTTCTCCCATTTCATACATCATGACAGCACTTGCTTATGTGAGGTTTCTGACTGCTTTTTTGTGGAATGAAAGAAAAATCACATGAATTTCTGCTGGAGCAAAGCCAAAGAACTTGATTTCATAATGCAAATTGTTACAACTCTGGTGCATCTGGTATTAGTCACTGGTATATTTCACTGAATTTCTTTGAATCTGAAGTGAATCTTTTTCCCTGTGAGGCTTCAAAGTAGAAACAATGAGAAACTAGTTCTCCTTCTGCACCGAGCACTCAGGCTCAATATGAACAATAACAATTTTGATAAAGGTACCAAGCAGATTTTGGCTAGAGCTAAGAGAAAAATTTGTATTAAACTGACACACAGCTGGTCTATGTTTTCAAAAGATCTTTAGTAGGGATCCTTATGGAATTAATAAATAACAAGTTTAAAGCATATAGAAGGAAGAGGTTCCTCTTTTGCTGCGAAATGTCTGGATAAAAATAAGTTCCCATGGATTAGATAAGAAATTGCACAAACCTGTGAAAGAAAAGATCATCTAGGGCTGTGGATTAAAGGTACATTTCTGGCTTGAGAACTCCCTGAGCCACAAGTTCCTGGGATGAGGGAAAGAAAACTACATTAGTGAACTCCAAGATGTTAGGGGTGGAGTTCCCAGAAATGCTCAGACTTGGGCTATCCTTCCACTAAGTTAATAAATGCTGATACCAGTGAAAATAAAGAGATGCCTGTGGACAGGGTGGGCTGTTCTGTCTTCTAAAAGACCAGCAATGCTTTTAATCTGGTTGGGTAAGCTCAATTTTGCGTTCAGTGGGGAGATACAGGCACCTCTGGAGATTGATTCATCCCATCCTAAGGCAGAAGTCCAAGATAAGTGGGGTCAATCACCCACTGTCTCACTTCATGACTTTAATAGAAATCAGAGTAAATAATTTATTTGGGATGTCTGGGGCAGTGCTCAGTTAGAGACTGGAATTTTGGAAGTCTCCGTGTGAGGTAGACGCTTTTTTTTTTCTCTTAGGAGAGACTGGAGATGTAGTAAAGACAGTCTGTGGAGTGTGTGTTTCATTTTACTCTGCAGAAGACAGCTTTGGTTGGCTGCACCCTCCAGAATGCAGATTAGTGGGTGCTTAGTGCTGTCTGAGCTATCCTAGTGGATCTGTCCTCATTTTCAGCAGATATTCTGGTTGCAGGCACTATATCATGTTCTTTCAATTCACATGCCCTTAAATGGAGCCTTGCACTCTTTGAAATTCCCTGTGGCATTTTCCTAAAGGTGTTTGAGCACATCTCCAGAAGGGCTTTGGCTTGCCATAGTTTGTGTCACTTCTACCACATATAGAAGTGGTAGATGGGTAGTCTACAACTTACAAAATTACAGTTGACATCTATGTGTGAGCAACTGAAATAAGACCAGAATTCACAAATAAACATCTTCACACAGACTCGTAAATTTACATGTTTGTCTGGAACTGAATCCCAATTATATCTTGTAGATGACCAAACCAAGATAAGGTGAGTTCTACTAAAAATTTATTTTGAAAAATTCCACCTTAAGAACAGGAGCTTTTAGGAGCACTCAGCATGTTCAATAAGGAGCTCTTCCTTTTTTTCTTTTCTCCCTAGCATTTCTTCCTCCAAAATTGTTGTGTGGAAGCAGGTGTAGAGCTCCAGCTACTGAATGAGAGACATGTGTTTGCAAAGGGCCCCTCAAGAATTAGTTAATAAATGTCTCACGCCTACAAGTATTAGTTTCTAGTTTTAGAAACACATAAACCACAGAAGTCTTTCCTTTTTCAGAATTTAACATTTCATAATAGTGGAAAATAAAGTTTATTAAATTTGTAACACAATAAAAATAGCCATCTGCTATTTTATACTAGCTCTCAGCACAGTAAACAGAAAATGTCCTTGAATCATCAATTGGCCATTAGTCTGACAGAGCATCTTCATCAAAAACCACAAGTTAGTCTTACACATGCAAGCAATTTTGATTTTTCTCAGGGAGAAAAATATGTCCTTCCTTTCCAAATATCTCTGACACTTAGGATGGTTTAGCTCAAAGTTTCTCAGTTAGGGCACATTGACATAGATGGGCACAAACGGATGAAGCTCATTTTGCCTGCACCCTGAGCTGGCTGGATGTAGGCCAGCTCAGAACTGGAAATCATGTTACGATGGAGCTTTGCCCAGGCTAATAAGATCTGTTGAAGGCAAATGCTGAGAAGCAAGACATATTGGACATTAGGAAGGAATTTTTTACTGGAAGGGTGGTGAGGCACCGGAACAAGTTGTCCAGAGAAGCTGTGGATGCCCCATCCCTGGAAATGTTCAAGGCCAGGTGGCATGGAGCTCTGTGCCAGCTTGATCTAGGGGAAGGTGTCCCTGCCTGTGAGAGAGAGGCTGGAACTGGAGGATCTCTAAGGTCCCTTCCAACCTAAACTGTTCTGTGATACTGTGATTCTGTGTTTCTATGGGAATAATTTTTCACTGCAGGTTAGTTTTTAATAATGAAAATAATTCAGGGACTGAAGGACAGCAGAAGGTTGCACACATGGCATTTTATTTCTCTCCAAATGTTGATCTAATCAAAACAATGGCTTGAAATGAAGAGGTCACTTTGATGGTTGCTATGGTCTTGAGGTAAGAGTTAAGTAGCAGAACATCAACAGTTAATAGGGCAGAACTTGGTTCCTCCTAAACTGGTGTGAATTGATGGCAAAGCCTAGCATGTCAAACGTGTGATGCTGATGTGGAGGCATGAGTGAGAATAGAATCAAACCCCTTGTGAGTTATCATCGCTCCAAATTTCTCTGATTTCTGGCAGGTTTATGGCAAGGTCTTTACAATATTTTAACTCTGCGTTTTTGTGCGTGTGTGTGTTTAACATCCTGCCTCTGTGAATGCTGCACAACCACAGTGTGCTCCCCAGGGCATCCCTCCTACATACACACAAAGTTCTGCTTAATGTTTCACTTGGATTTATTTGAATCTTTTATTATTGCAGCATTGAATGAATACTTGCATGAAAACTTCTTGCCCCAGTAATTTCACCAGAAGTTGTTTTTTTTTTATTTTAAAATTACCTTATCTCATGGAGGTCACATTGATGCTGTACTTACAACTCATTGCTGCAGAGGTTCTGAATAATTAGAATTTTGTCTGTCCACAAGACTTTTAATTGTATAATTGAACATGAGAAAACTAAATATTGTCAGGTCCTATGTAACAGGCAAAAATTTAGATGGAGTTTATTGATTATATTTTGTATTGATGTATTGATTATATTTGTTTAGGAAAAAAAATGAAATACCTCTTCTGATGGACCAGTTTTATAAATGGAAATGTAGAGTTTTTCTGAATCAGAGGATTTGAAACACTTCACAAATTGTTCTCAGCAGCACATGGAATAATTCCCCCCAACTTTCCATGGAAAATATAATTACAGCAATTCTCAGGCTGATTAAGGTTATCTTGTGAAGAACTATGCAGTTACTCTGAAGTACATATAGAATGAAAAATTCATGGAATTTGGGTTGGAGATGATCTTAAAGCCCATCTTTTTCCAACCCCCTGCCATGGGCAGGGACACCTTCCACTATCCCAGGTTGCTCCACACCACTTCCAGCCTGTCCTTGGACACTGCCAGGAATCCAAGGGCAGCCCCAGCTTCTCTGGGCACCCTTTGCCAGGGCCTCACCAGCCCCACAGACAAGAATTTCTTTGTAATATCTGATCTAAACCTGCCCTCTGTCAGTTTAAAGCCACTGCCCTTGGTCTCCCTTGTAAAAAGTTCCTCTCCATGAACTTTAAATTTTATTTGATTTTATATTTTTAATATATTCCAAATTAATATGCTTTAATATATTTACATTAATGAAATTTAAATAATTTCAGCTAGTCTGTGTAGATAAGGTCTATGTAGGGATGAGGCATGGAATTTTTTCTGCTGGGTCTCTGAATGCTCCTGTTTCCTGTTATGATACCTGCAGTTTCAATCAGTGCTGACACAAATTTTGGCAAGTTAAACCATTCTACATCTGAGACACATCAGTTTGGCTCATTGGTCCTGCCATGGAACATCTTTCCCTATCACAGGGAGCACAAGACTGTGGTTTCTCCATTGTCATGAGACAAGAGCTTACATGGGTGGTGGAGTTGTTGTCCTACTGCATCTGGGGTTTAGGTCTTGCCAAGGGAAAGCAAGAGGATGGAGAACTGCAAAGCAGCCTGGAAGTTTGTAAATCAAATCAGCAAATATGAAGGGTTTCTAGCAAACTGAGTTTATCTTATGTATTATGTTGTCCCTGTTAATGGCCATTTTAAAAACAATAATAATTAAAAAAACCCCAAACAAACAAAACAACAACAACAACAACAACAACAACAACAACCCAACAAAACCCCCCAAAAACCCCCAAAAAACCAAACCAGAAATTATTTCATTTCACTGGCAAGGAAATATTAACCTGCTATGTTAAATTGAAGTGAGAGAAATAAAAAATAAGGCGGAAAAAACAATAGTAGCTCAAAGATATTATATTTCTACAGAACCTGAGAAAAAAGCTTGACAAATCAACTATCTCACTGAGACATTAACATAAGCAAAAAATAGTGTTCTAAACTCAGCAATGATATTAGACACTGGAGAACTCATCTAAGTTGTAGAAAACCTGGCTTATATGTATTAGATTTCACTGGCCTAGGAAGTAAGATGTTGTTAGCCAAAAGAGAACACATGAGGAGCAGTGTCTTTTGAGTCACTTTTTGGTACTTGATTTCATTCACTCTTATAGAGCAAAAGGATGGTTGTGCCCCAATTGCTTGACACTACCACAAGGACAAAAATACTAAGTCATATTTTAGGGAGAAGTCCTCTCCCCAAGTTGAAGGCGTACTTGATGTCCAGATCCTCTAAAATCAACAGGAAGCAACAAACACTGACCCAGGATGATTGTCCCATCCTAAATGAAGTGGCTGGAAGAAGCAAGCTGATGAAATTTCAGGGTGCTGTGCTCTCTGCTGAGTAGAGAAGGATCCTGTATTTCTGGCTAATCCTAACAAGCAGCAACTGAGAGGAACCACATGGTGGTTAGTTCAATACCAATGAATGTGGCAAATTCTTCCCATGGCATTGCAAGCACCTCTGGCAGATGTGAGCTGAATTGTCCACCACCCCTGTCCCCTGTGTCACCACAGTAGGTGGGACAGATAAATAAACCAGCAGTGTTAACTGGCTTTTTTGTTTAGAACTGGGCAGAGCCCCAGCAGCCTAGGAAGAAAAGGGCTGCTCTTGTCCAGCCTGGTCAACAAAAGTTCCCAGGGAGAGGTTTCACTTGTAGGCAGAGGGAGCCTGAAGTACATTTGGAAAAAAATGCTTATCCACTCCAATCTCCAGGTCTCCACTCAGCCAGTCACTGGATTTCCCAGCTGCTCTACTAAAAATAAATTGATGAAAATGAAAACTTTCTCTTGGCAGGGATTTTGACAAGTGTCTAATGTAGACCTGTGCTGATGCAGTCAAAGAGTAATAATATCAGCATAGCCAGCTATGGGAGAGGTTTATATTTTTCCTTTTTCTTTTTCCTTAGGAAGGGGGAGGGCCACACTGCAGCACATTATTTACAGTACAACGTGATTCAATTGCCAGAGGGGGAAAAGAAGCCAGCCCATTGTTCGAGGACTATACATGTATTGAACATTAAGAAGTAAATTTCCCTGCCTGAAAAATGTAACCCCCACTCTCTCCCTTTGGCACAGCTTCATCTGGGAGTTTTACACCTGAAACCTGGCTTCCAAAGGAAGACCAAAATCCCCGCTCAGGTCAGACACAAATGAAGGCTATCTTTGTTGCACCCTAAAGAAGGAATTTTGCTGCCTTATGGAGCAGAATTTTCTATTAATTTTTAAAGAGAGGATTTGTTACAGTTGTAAAGAAGGCTGCAAAAAGTACAGCTGGGTTGCACCATCTCAGGATCTCACAGATTTTCCTCTAAAGTCTCTTTGACTGATTTTTAAAGGTGCCTGATGTATTCCCAAAGAAGACCAGCTTCAGTGGGAATGAGATGAGATCAGCCTCATGAATTATACCAAGGCCTTGAGCTACAACAAATTGCACTTTCTACCAACTATTGAGATACACAGTTCAACAGAATGGGGCAGCCATCCATTATAAGGCAAAAAGTTGCAAACATAAGATAGTAAATACAAACCATAACCCTAAAAACCTGGAAATTATTTATCAAGCCTTGTGGTTCTTCTCTTGTGTGAGCAAGCATAGAATATGCTGAGGACTGACAAAATGAGATCTCTTCCGTAATTCTGAAGCCCTGTTGGAGGATGAGCAAAAGTGTTACAAAACTATTGCTACACAGCCTTCAAAAATAAATGATGACTTATTTGTAGCATACTTTGTACAAACTCATATAATAGCTGAGTAATTATTGGAAAGTTTTTTCTCTCATCAGTTTAAAGACACTGTTAAACCTGCCAAAATGAATGAAGCGTCATATGGAAATCATAGAATAATGGAGTGGTTTGGGTTGGAAGGGACCTTAATCGTGATCTAGTTCCAAAATCTATGATAAACTTAGTGGCTTTTTGGACTTATTCCAAATTCCCATGTTTTTCCTGTTTCAGGGGCCCCAGAGCTGGATGCCATACTCCCAGTGAGGTCTGACAAGACTAGAGTAGTGGAGGACAGTAGAGAAGAGTAGCTGATGGATTGCTGAAGAATACCTTGCTGATCATGGTTGCAAATTCCCAGAAAGTGCTGATAAAATATCCATCTAGGAATATCCAGGCATTGCAGTAATAATTCACTGGGAATTGTATGTCCTACTTACTGAATATTTGCAAAAAAAAAAAAATGCCTGTGTGAAGCCAGCACACACTGTTTACACAGCCATTAATGAACATTCACAGATTTATTTTTCTCTGAGTTTCTTTCTCTAACTAAATTACAAGTGCAAAAACAAGATTGTGGTCATATCATGTTTAAACAGGCAAAGTTTCAAACATGAAGCCACATCTATTATTCATCACAATCTTCTAAAAACATTAAAAGATGCCTTTTTGAACTTTGTGGTTATTTTTGTTAGAAGACAAAGCCTCTTCAGGTTAAATTTTACTCTGAAGCCAGGGTGTGAGTAGCAATTACAATGCTTTGTTTATGGCACAGTGCTACTCCTTGCTAATCTATAAGGGTTCCCTCTCTCCTTCTCTCCCGTTTTTTTCATTCCTCCTATCCCTGGGCACCATCAGATAATCATGGAATCATTTAGGCTGGAAAAGACCTCTAAGATCATCGAGTCTAACTGCTGATTTTACTAACCCAACCCCTCCATATGGTGAAACACACTGAACTCTTTGCTGAGATACTGCTTTTTTTTTATCCTGGCAAAAAACAGCTCAGTTCTGTTGCTGTATTAATTTTCAACCAGTTTAGAGCTGATCTGGTTCAGAAAGGGACCTGAGGTGCCCTGGGAGCTGATGGGAGTGGTGGAAGGATGTAGGTAAGAAGTGGAGGAGTAGGAAGGAAGGAAGGAGTGAGACCACCCCAGCTGCAGTACTTAAATGAATTCATCTGTGTTATCTACCTGCATCCTGTGTTCAGCCAGTCTTCTCTGCACTCATGGCAAAAATTAATAAAAAAAGAGATGCACTTAGAGTGAGGGTTGAGAGGTTAGACTGTTTGCATCCTCAGGCATTTGAAAACTTTCGTAAATCTGGCTGGATTCGATTAACTTTAATTTTAGACTCATGTTCAACCCTAAGCAGGAGTGTAGTCTCCCAGAGTCTCCCAGAATCACTAATCTGCTTCCATTTTAATGCACACTTATGTTCTTTGCACAGAATGGAGAGAGGAAAGGACCTGATAAAAAATTAATAAACACAGATTAGCTGTGTGCACCAATTCTTTTCTGTGCTGTATCAGCAGCCTTGCCTCACTGTCTTCCTATCCATTATCAAACAAGGTTTTCCCTTCACTGTGAGAGAGATGTGAATTCAGAGGTGGAACTTCAAGCTTGGTAAAAAGCTGTGAAGCAGCTTCAGGGAATTCCAAGTATTATAAATAATTATTTTTCTAGAACTATCCCAAATAGATGCAAAATTAAGGAAGGTCACTTTCCTTATCTGTAAGGACAAGAGTTCAGCTGATGGGAATCTGAGCTGAAAATATTGCAAGAGTGAAGCATTTGGAATAGGAAGTCGGGGTTATTGTACAACAGGGGATTCCAAATCTTTTTTTTTTTTTTTTTTCTGTCTTCCATTGTTAAGGAAAAGAAAAAACACCTGCATGGCCAAAATTCTGAAATGATGTGTAGGATAAGTGGAATTGACAATTTCATTTTTACTTCATTGATTTGAGTTGTCTGTTTTGATTTATAATCCAATTCTGGACTAAAATAGAAATGTTTTGATTATGGCAACAACACTGAAGACAAGAATTTCTTGTTGTAAATCATAAATATATTTAGATTTTATCACAATTAATTTTTTAAAAAATACTGATGCGATGAAATCACTATTTGCTGGAAGAATGAAGTTAATAATCCCAATGGAAACATTTGGCTTGAATTATCTCTGACTTGCATTTATCTAATTTAGGGATGGTGCCACAAAGCCACCTGGGATAAAACCTTGAATCTGAGACAGGGGGTATGTATAGTGAAGTGATCTCTTAATTGTACCTGTTGGTATTGATTGGCTTTTAGTCTTCCAGGAGTGGAAGTAGAAATCTTGATCCAGCCACTGTTACTTCTTGCCTTAATTTCGAAATTTATGCCTTTTCCATAATTCCATATCTTTCTAAAAGTCTTTCTGTTTGCTTCAATACATTTTAGTGCTCCTCCTCTGTTAGTGCTGTGAAAGAGGAGTTTCTGAGGATCTGATCACTTCTTTTTCATAAGCTATATATTTTATTATAATTTTCTGAATGCCTGCTGTGTTTTGGAAGGAATATTGAGTAGCTATTTTGGTTTTGGGGAATGGCAGTGGCCAGAGGTTTCCACAAACATAAATCTGTTAAGAAGGTGACCTTATCCTGTTGTCAACAAAAGGACATGGACCTGAAGGAGCTGTTCATCCTGGGGAAGAGAAGGTTCCAGGGAGCCTCAGAGCATCTTCCAGCACCTAAAGAGGATCTGCAAGAGAGCTGGAAAGGAACTTTGAAGGGCATGGAGTGATAGTTCAAGGGGGAATGGCTTCAGACTGAAAGTGGGTGCGTTTAGATCAGATATTAGCAAGAAATGGTTTACTCTGTGTGGGGTGAGGCCCTGGCACAGGTTGCCCACAGAAGCTGTGGCTGCCCCATCCCTGGAAGTGTCCAAGGGCAGGTTAGATGGAGCTTTGAGCAACCTAGGATAGTGGAAAATATCCCTGACTATGGCAGAGGGGTTGAAAATGGGTGATCTTTAAGATCTCTTCCAACCCAAAATGTTTTATGATTCTGTGATTCTATCATTGCTCATTTGTTTGACTGAGCCACACCTGGAATACTGACACCAGGCATATGATCTGACAAAGCTGTTGGGCTCCTTTCCCATGGATTCAATCAAAATTTCATTGCAAATCTCACAAACAACAGGGATACATTTTTAGACATTTATTTCATTTGGGGAGAAAACCTCCTTGCAGTGCCTCTTTCAGTGCTGAGTTTCCACACTCACCATGAGACAGTCATTAGGGCTGACTCTGTGTGGGTTATTGAGACCTTACTGCATGAGATTTGCCAGCTAAAAAACATCCTGTGGAAGGATATGCTGTTGGTATCCGTCTTACAATCTCTGTGGGATTCAGGTGACTGTCTGTGTGCTTACACAAAGCTCTGATTTTGGGTACAGGTTCACAAAGCCATGTGCCACACAAAGCACCTGGGGCAGTTCTTTCTTCCTCTGCTGATGTCAAATAATTCAGTTTCCACTTCCTCTGGATGTGCAAGACCCACAGGGACATTCCTTGCAAGCAAAGCCTGAAGGAACATACATTTCCAGGTATGTCAGCACAGCATCTTCTTGTTGCTGCCAAATTGTCACAAAGTCATGAATTTTGGATGAAAACCTGCATCTGCGTAAAGAGAGCTCAGAGAGAGACCCAGAACTTCAGTACATGGGAGGATTTTGAAAATTACATTTGCAGACAATTAAAGGTTGCATTGCTTAGCTAAGTCGTAACCCATCGCTATTAACAAGGCATTGGTTACTGCCTTGACTATGTCAATTTTAAATTCCATTTAAAATATAAAATAATAATTTAAAATAAAAAATATATATACTTGTATAAGTGACAGTTTCTTTATTTGCCTCTTCTCTCAATGCATAACAATGAAAACAGCAAATTACTACCAAATTCAAAGTAACTGAACAGATAAGCTTCTTTCCCTGCTCTTTGGAAAAAAAAAAAAAAAAAAAAAAAAGCCCTTTCTAGCCTTAGAGAGCCAGTAAACATCCTGAAAATTTCCTGAAATGACACATAGATGGACTAGATTGGTATTATGAATATCTGATTATCTGAGAAAGGTTTACTGATGAACTACACAAGCCAAATTAAAGATTACCCATCAGTCCTTCTGTACCTGACTGAGTGGAAGGAAAAAGAAAGAAGTGCCACATTTTCTCTGACATGTTCTCTAGGACTAGAAGTTATTCTTATGTCCCTGGAAGTTGAGTATCACTTTAAGCTCCTTTACCACAGGCACGGGAAGTTTGCAAAAAAAGAAATGTGGATGTCAAAAGCCAGCCTGTCTCTTCCAGTTCAGCCTTCTGCCTGCCCTTGTGCAGCTCAGTTGTGTTAATACTGCTGCATGGAGAGCCTGAAACAATGCAGGTTTTTTAAATCTCACTCATTGTTCATTAAGTAGTACTGTTGTCATTCACCCCATCCCTGGAATGAATTGAAAAGCTGGGACAGAAGTGGGAGAGAGTCACAAGTGAAAGAATTTATTTAACTTTAACACCTGGTGTAGGAGTAGCAGTTTTAGCTCCCTGAGCTATGTGAAATTAATTTCACAATAGGTGATATAGAGCTAATTGCACAGGGACTGACAGCAGAGAGCTTTACAAGGGCACTGTGCAGGCACAGCATTCTGTGATGACCAAAACTTCCTCATTAGCCCTGAAAGCTGCCCCATCTACCTACTGTTCTTCTTTCAGACTACAAGCTCCTGGGGTTTAGGACAGTGTTAAGGGATTACTGCATTCAGCTGGGTGCTGAAATGAATCCAGTGGTGTTTAGGTGGCAGCTGCCTGGCAGGATCTGTATGTGGGTTCAAGTGCTCTCTTGACTCTCAGTGACAGTTAAATGTCCAAAGGACTTTTTAAAAATCCATTAGTGCCTAGTGGCACATTTAGTTGTCTGGTTACCTCAATAAATCTCTGTGTAAATTAGAGGAAAATGATAATCAAATTCCTTAACATTTGCAAACAGCTTTACGACCGATAGGTGTATCAACTATTATTAGCCCAAAGGCAGAGCTGCTCTTATCGCTGCCGCCAATATCTAGGCTCGTTTTACTTGGCAGGATTTAAACCTAACGGTTCTTATCATAAAAAGAGAAAGAAAGTGTCATCAGAACTGATTGAACTACATATTGGCTACGTTGTGTTGTAATGGCTGTCAAAGATAAACACAGGGGTGGCTTATCTTGTTTCCTAATCGTCTTCAGGTGTACTGTCATTCATTTTGTTAGCTCTCTCTTTGAATTAAACCCAGGGGAGACCACAAACTGAAAAATACTCATTCGGTCTATTTCTGCTTCCTATTGGTCTGTTTGTGGGAATAATCGTTTCAAACTCAGCGACCACAAATGAGTTTATGTTTATACAAAACTTCCTGAGAAAGCACAGAGGGGATCTGCCACCCTTCACTGATAAGTTGACAACGTCTGCTGCTGCTCACCCTGTGTTGAGTGTGAAGTGCAGAAGCCTGAGCTGCTCTTGCTTCTCCCTGATCTCTGCAGGTTTATGGGAGCTCATCCTGGAGATCTGCTTAATTTCAATCTCCCTTGGCACTCAAATAAGATGTTCCCTGTGTCTTCCTTGTGTGGATGAGAAGATGCTCCAGCTGTTACAGATGTAAGGTGTCCTCTAATCCATCAGCAGGAAGTGCAGGAGAAGAGCTGTTCCAGCTCTGCTGCATCTGTGATCATTGGCTCCAAGGAACAAGCTGGGCCTGAACAGACAGCAGCAAAATTGATGTGTTAGACATAAAGCAAGGAATTATTTCTCCTGTTCTCCTAGAGCAAATTAATTGATTTTTGAAATGTTTCTTCTCCCCCAGAGCACTGCTGCTTCTCGATAGTTTCTAAACTTGTCCTAACAGAATAAAATAAACTCACAGTTAGTTTTACCCGAATAATAACCCCATGAAGGAAGGAAGGAAGTAATCTTAGTTTTCTCATTTTATAAATAGGGGACTGAGACTCAAAAAGGGGGATGTGTCTTATCTATTTATATGCATTTGGGCATTTGGTCTAAGCCAGTTGTCTGGGCTCCCTCTATAGCTGATGGAGGAAGGTAGGCAATTCCAGATTCAAATATCCCATTTCTTCTTAGCCACTTAATTTAGCAGTGGAAGAGTTGGCCTATGCCTAATCCCCACTGGGATCCTGAGCTAGGTGGAGGACTTTGGTCTTCTGACTGTGTGGGTGTTCTCAGAGTTTGCCTAAAATATTCTAATAGGATCACAGCCCTCACAAAATGCTGTTTTAGCTACTTTGCTTTGCAAACCCAGCCAGTGGTGTATGATCTCCCCTGCTTAATAGCCCATTGGTTTGAACAGTCATTTAGGAAGTGAAATCTCACAGCTCAGCCCTGAGAGAGCCTGGCTTTATCCCTCATAGAAGCATGACCTAGATACCTTATTGCTCTGCTGGGGAGAGATGTACTACCACATCAATCACAAACAAATCTGAGAGTGGTGGCAGAGGCCTTGGGGCAAAAGGACCAAGATGGGACACTCTTGAATTTGTATTGACAGAAGAAAGAAACTGCATGTCTCCAATACTGTGGGTCCTCCCAGGCAGAGGAGGCAGGTACCATGGGGAAAAAAGGTCAGTGGAAGAATTTTTTAACACCCAGGGTTTTCTCAGCCACTTCTTCTGCCCTTTACAACCTGAAGAACCACTGAGGCTCCCAGAGTTTTAAGGCTGATTAATACAGTAATGTCCCAGAAACCTGACTTCTTGGATTATTTTCTTTTCTTTTCCTCATCTAAATAAATAAAAAACCCCAAAAAACCCCCAAAAAAACAACAAAAAACCCCCCCAAAAAAAAACCATACCCAAAATATTTGCCAGTCATCTGTAGGTGGTTAAAACTATTATTTGAATCTCACACAGCACAGATAAAAGCTTTCCTAAATGGTCATCAACTTCCTCTCACTGAACTGGATTAGGCAATTTCTGGGACTTTGCAACACTTGCCCTTTAGACAAGAGTTATGGAATCTTTCTGGGAATTTCAATTTCAATTTCTGATTGCACAGATTGAAGGGAAGACAAGAGAAAAAGGTAAGTAAAGAGGAGAAAGAGGGAAGGGACAGGGGACAAGGACAGGAGAAGAGAGGAGAAAAAAATAAAGAAGAGAAGAGAAGAGAAGAGAAGAGAAGAGAAGAGAAGAGAAGAGNNNNAGAGAAGAGAAGAGAAGAGAAGAGAAGAGAAGAGAAGAGAAGAGAAGAGAAGATTCCTAAGAAATTAAAGAAAGAAAAAATGAAGACAAAAAGAAAAGAAATCTTTAGCTATTAAACAGAAGGTCATATAAAGAAAAGAATTGTAACTGGACTGATAACCGTGTCCCTTAAATTAATACTGAATAATTGGAAATGATAATTTGCAAGTGACATTTCCTGCATGGTTAACCATGGTATAGGCTTTATTGTTATATTGTTAGAAATGAATAAGTTGCTGCACAACTGCTAATAGCATTTGTAACTATTGAAGATAAGGCAACAGTAAGGAGTAATCAAACCAAATTCTACGGAGTATAAAATGACTATGTAAAATGACATCTGTAAATCAAAGCTAAATTAGCCTGATGTAATTGACAATAACTGGCCAGCCTGTTTCCCTCAGGCAAGCTGATGGCACAGTCAGATGAGATGTCCTGGATGTAGCCAGGTTACAAAGCTGCTGCTGTCCCCAGGGAAAGGCTTCTTGTACCTTCACACCTTCTGGGTCATTGCTCTCATGCGTACCCTGGTTTCTGGCCATTAAACTGGCTGTCTGAGAAAAAAAATCAATGTAAATTAGGCCAAGTCAGAATATTTTGGAAGAGTTCCATGCTACAGATCAGAAGGTCCCCCTGATATGGAGGTCTGTGCATGAAATGTGGGAGTGCTGTTTAGAGTTGGGTGCTGTAGATGTGGAAGGAAAGCACTGGGAGGATTAAAGGTGTGGGGAACATGCCTGATGGTGTAAGAAATGAAGAACTCTGTTTTTTTAGCCTGTATGAAAGAGTAGTGAGAAATGCTTTGATTGCTCTGCCTAATAGAGAGAACACCAGATGTGAAAAGGCAGGTTAATTTGTCAGAAAGCAGATAACAAGAATCATAGATATGAAACCTAGATGTGTTTCTCTCAGAAAGAAGGCACATATCTTTTTAACAATGAGGCTGATTAAGAAACTACAGAAAGGAATGATGGAGTTTCCATGGCTTAATGCATGCTGCTTAATTTAAATTGAGTCATCTTCCAGGTAGAACTGTGCTAGTCCAACACAAGTTACAGCCTAGATACAGGCCTAACAGGATGAGAAGGAACAGGAAGTCAAATCAGATGGTTTACTTATTAATAATGTCTTTAAAATATAAGAATTAGATTACACTGTCCTGTGGTACTACAAAAGCTGGTACAAACCCATTTCCTCTCATCTCATCTCCTCTCATCTCATCTCCTCTCATCTCACCTCATCTTTCATTGCACATTGCACTTTTAATATAGGATAAAAATATGTGATTCCAGTAGGCAGTCCAGGTTTCTCTCCCTTATTTTACAGCTATACAGCTGGGAGTGTTGTTATTATTATCATCATTAGGGCTTAGAGCATGTGTTTAATGTGCACTTAAACACTTTTTTCAACTTGCAGCCTTAATCATTTCAGTGCAATAAGAACCAACTCATTACAGAGCGACAGATTAGCTCTCAGAGCTTCTGTACCCTAGGCAGTGATGCCATTAATTCACATAAATGAGGCAGCACTGGGCCTGGTAGGTATTTGGAAGGAAGACCAAAATGTATGTTGCTTATAATAACTTCTGTTGAGGTTACACGTGGCTTCTACAGGAGTGCATTGCACTGAGGAATGGGGACAGGCAGGAAGCTAAAAGGAAGGTAGAAGGACAGAAATGTAATAGGTGCAATTAGAGCTGACATAGGAAGGACATGTGAAATTAATGAAAGCGTGCAAGGAAGTCATGGAATCATAAAATATTTTGGGTTGGAAGGGTCCTTGAAAATGATCAAGTTCCAACCACCCCATCATGGGCAAGGACAATGCCCACTAGATGAAGTTGTTCAGGAGCCCAAAATACATGAGATACAATCAAAAATCAATCTGGATTATTTTCACAGCTATCCTCTAACCTTTGCCATCAGGCACAGACTAACTGGGTTGTGACATAAAGGGAACATCTAGGATCATAAGGACATTAGATATTAGGAAGATATTAGATATTAGGAAGAAATTCTTTATTGTAACAGTGGTGAGGCTCTGGCAGAGGTTGCCCAGACCGGTTGTGGATTTCCCAGCCCTGGAACCATTTAAAGCCAGTCTGGATTGGGCTCTGAGAAACCTGGTCTAGTGGAAGGTGTCCCTGCTCATGACAGGAACCTTGGAACTAGATGATCTCCAAATTCCTTTCCAATTCAAACCATTCTATATTCATACTTCTGCTTTCAACCTAGGGAACAACTTGCAACCAAATTGCTAAATGCAGGTTTTAAATAAGATTTTAAAAAAATACCTTGGCCTAAAGAAAGCAAAAGAAAGATCTCTGGATTTAGTTTTCTAGTACATTATAAAATGCAAATATCAGTGAAATCTTTGTTAAATTTGGATTTCTATGAAGTTTTTACATCTGTGCAGCTTTCCTGGCATCACTCATTCACACTTACTCTCAGGTAACTCTTACAGTCAAACTTTTCAGAATTTGGTAACTTGGTATCTCTGGTTCTCTGTCAAATATGATTGGAATTGGCCTAAATCCAGATGTTCTCACTGTAGAACAGGTAGCAAGATACAAGGCACAGATAATCTCAGCTCATGTACTTTGTCTCCTAAGGAGACCATACTAAAAAATGATTGGCCATTCATACAGATAACAAGGATAACAATATAAACCATAATTAAAGACAGTAAAATTATTGGAAGGCATATTAAACCTTGTACTTCAAGGCTAAAGCTCAACTCTAGCTGTTACAGAGGATTGTAGCTCTATATTAGAGGAAATAATTGATTTCTGGGTCACTTCACATTCATTACCAATTAAAGAAAAAAAGTTTTAAAAAAAATCAGGGGTTTTTTTGGGTTTTTTTGGGGGGTTTTTTGGGGTTTTTTTGGTTTTTTTTTTTGTTTTTTTGTTTTTTGTTTTTTTTTCCCCTCCTGATTTGACCAGAGTTTATAGTAACCAGAATTTCCCAAAATCATCTGTGGAATCTAAACTCGTTCCTTTGTGTTGCAAAAAGGTTTAAAGATTTCATACAGAATAATTTATTCCACCTTTCACTGATAAGGAAGCAAGATGGGAGTCACAAAATATTTAACTGATTTCTGCTGTGAAGCTTTTATTTCTTCTTTATGGTGTCCTCCTCTTCTGATTCAGGATTTAGCTGGGGAAGGGCACTGGGCTGGATGGATTGGGGCCTGGCCCAGGCAGGTCATGTTCATGTGTAGGACACCACAGTCTGGAGCCCTTTCTTATCTACAATATCTGATATTGTGTTTCATGGAGATGTGACTGCTTTTCTCAACTGACTGTAAGACGTATGACAGCTCAGAGGGGAGGTGGTCTGAATTTCTCATCAATCTCTTGATCTTACACCCCTTGAGAGGTGAGGTACTGAAATGACCATCCCATAAATGACCAGTGCAAATATGAGTTTATGTGCCTACAAATTGGGTAAAATCCTCCAAGGTTAGGGATAGGCAGGAAGGAAAATTCCTGCTGCTGAGGCAACATCTTTTTGTCAGCCTGCCAACATCTCCTGAGATTAAGACTCCTGTGACAACTATTTACTTACTTGCAAACTGCATTTGATTTAATGATTTTAGTTGGAAATAACTGTGACTCGACCAAGATGCAGGGTACCTGATCCAAGCCCTCACTCTGGAAAGCTCATATAGTGTCTGGAGCCAGAGGATAAACCATCAAATACTGGAATAGACCCTTTTTCCTTGCCATGTATCTTTCCCAGGGCTTTGTACTGAGTTTATGGGGTAAATTTGTAGATGAAAAGTAAGACTTGCATGTGCCTAACACTAGGAGAATCATACTCCAAGCAACAATTATATATATATTTACAGAGAAAACCAGTCAACTTAACCTGAATTCAGGAACATTATGTAGACATTTCTTGATATGCATTTTATCTTTTTTTCTCCATCCCTTAAAAAAAAAAAGCAAGCTGTAAACAGCAACAGAAAAAAATAATGAAGCAATGAATAACAACAAGGAAACAAACCAGGAGAGATGTTCTGCAGTCTGCACTTTCTCCTCACCCATCCATGCAGCACATTTGACACTAAAGTCTCCAAAAGAAGATTTTGCAGCTCTAACCATGTCTGACAAAGACCCCAACACCTCCACCCACCCCTTTCACAACAAGCCAAGTGTGAACTGACTATTTACTTCACTCAGATATTTCACCTCAGTGAAAAGGGGAAGGAAAAATTGTTGCAACAAGTTTGGATTCTGGCAGGTCAGTGGCTTATCTGTACAGTGGTGTCAATATTTCCTCCCAGCTACCCTGTGCTCCTGTGCTGCTAAAACATGCATGACAAAAAAGTTGCAAAATTGTTGCAAAAGTGCATGAAGGCCATTATTTAAAGAAAAACATAAGCCAATTCTTCTGCAGAAAAATGGCTATCACAGAATCCTATAAGGGTCTGGGTTGGAAGTGGCCTTAAAAGTCATCCAATTCCAACCCCCTACTATTGGAAGGGAGAATTTCCACTATTCCAGGTTTCTCCAAGCCTTGTTCAACCTGGTCTTGAACACTTCCAGGGGTGAAACAGCCACAGAAACCTGTGCCAGTGCTTCATCACACTGAGTAAAGTATTTCTTCCTCACATTTAATCTAAACTCACTATATCCAGGAATACACAGCTCATTCCATCTGGTGCAGTTCTGTTGGTAGGAATTACCTGCACTGAAATCAGTATGTTACTCTCAAAAAGGGAGGAAATAAGAAATAATTTCTTTAGTAGGGGAAAAAAAATTCCTTAAGTATAATTGAGCAGACAACCAGTTATCCCAGTAAATTCCTTCCCTGGCATTAGTGATGCTGTATTGACTGGTCCCAGTAGGGAATTTGGCTGACACTATGACCAGATCATATTACAGCAAACACTGCTTGGAGCATCTTCATACAAAGCTGGAATATAACTAAGCAAAATTACCAAAAAGGGACTGCTTGAAGCAGGGTATGATTTTGTTTGACAAAAGGAACCAAATAGTTTTATAAAAGAGGAGTTCAAGGTGTGGTACCACAAGACTGCCACTGAAACACAACCAAATCCCTGAGCTGAGGGATGGTAGAGCTCTCTCATCAAATTTTCTGTTACACTTTGGCCTACTGCCATTTCCAAAGAGCAGGGACAATGGGGAGGCAATTTTCTTCCTCATATTCCATGGATCTAGAGGGTCTTACTTAAGAGTAACCTTCACTGTTAACCTAGAATAAAAACAAATGAAACAAACAAAAAGCAAACATGAATTTCTGTTTTCTTTTGAGGGTAAAAGACAACAGAAAACCTGGGTTTGCTTCAGTTCTCAGTATTTGAAATCCAGTGGGACCTTTTGGTACAAAAGCTCAATTTGGACTTGATGGGAACCCAGTTTACTAGTTTAAGTCACTGCTGGCTAATACAGCTTGAAGCTGTTCCACAATAAAGCACAACATTCAGCTGTGAGCTTTATCACTGGGACTCATCTGACCTTTCCCAGGTAAGCTGGAATTGCTTAACACCGTAGCTACCCCAAAACTAATAGAACCTTTCAGCTTGGCTTAGGCTATCACTTCACTTCCCTGACATCAATTTCTAAAATAAAATAGAAGGCTAATTGGTAAATCAGGCAAGTACTTTTTTCCTACCCCCCTGAGATATAATGGTCAAATACATTTTCAAATCTAAACTACCAACAATACAAAGGTATGACTTAAACACAGAAATATAAGGGGAAGCTCACATGAGGATGAAAGTTCAACAAGAATTTTCCAAGTCAAATTTATTGGCCTTGATGGGGACAGGTATTAATCACAGTCACCAAGCTTACTGTAGAGTGGTTTAATCAGCAGAGTTGAAAACTCCAGGGAAGAAATGGATATGCAGGAAACAATTTACCTCCAGGGTTTCTGGCACCCCAAAACCATTTTTAGCTCATCATATCATGCTACTGTACTGAAATATTTTCAAAAAATACATGACCACATAGGTTGACTATAGCATGAGTTATTCAAAAACTACTTGGAGTGAGGTGTTGAAACTGAAGATAGACACTAACAGGAAGCTTAGCTTATTATGGGCTGGATTTTGAGATGTGTAGAGAAGTAAAACAGGAGGAATGACGGGAGCTGAACAACTGATTCAAGTAGTCCAAGGGCAGAACCATACCCACTGATTGCTCCTTAGCAGGAGGATTTTGGATGAGGAACAGCAGGTGATGTGAATGATGGGTGTGAAAAAGGCTCCTCAAGTTGTCCAAGGAAATTCAGATTATAAAAGGGTGAAGGAGTGATGAAACTAGTCAAACTCATAAGTTCAAATCTCTGCTGAAAGCCCCAAAGACAAAAATTATTGCCCAAGCTATAAAAAAATCATCCCAGCCCAGACTGTAACGTGTTTCAAGAGCCAGTGTGAATATGTGGACACTATCAAGAAGAGTAAAGAAAAGAGCGAGGCCTTTGGTACTGCAGTTGTGACTGCGAGGCGCAGTCCTATACTGTTGCTTTCTGCATTAAACACAGATGAAAAATAGCGAGTTCCTGCCACAAACCACTTCTAATCTCAGAATAAGGCACAAATATCCTCTAATCACCACCCACTGAACAAGAGGTGGGGAACCTCCTGTCTACGTTAGAGAAGTGAACCCCTTGGCAGCACTGACATCACTCGCCTGCTCAACGTCCCCACCAAAGCCACCCTGTCGCAGGAAAAGAAAAAACCAGAAGCCTCCAGGAGAATGTGTGATCAGTCCCTGGCTGAGGATGGAGCAGCTCTGCAGGAGCAATCCTTGGGCACGATCCCCAGGAGTGCTCCACGTGAAGCTTCCTCCAGAGCTTGGCCAGCACGCAGGAATCTGATGTTTAGAAAGCCATTTTCCTGTCCGTATAAACAATTCAACCACAATAGCCCAATTCCTGGCTCCGAGGCCTCATTTAAATGTTGGTCAGTTGAGGCCCACAATTAACATTTAATTAGTAAACTCATTACAAAGGCAGGAAGTCTCAGACTTTCCCTTCATTCTCTTTCAGGCCTCTGAAGGGAAGGACCAGGCCCGTCTTTGGCTTTCGATTCAGCAGACGGGTGGGTTTTTTTTTTTTTTGTTCCCTCTCCCGATTTCCCTTTGCTTGCAGAACAGTTGCTTTCCCTGAAGCAGACAGGCATGACCTGAATATGTTGAATGTTTGGCTGGAAATAATCTACTTAACATAAATATTTCCATCTAAATTTTACCCTGGATGGCTTCCTTAGTGTTCCCAGAGGACTGAAGGAAAAGAGTTTTTTCAGGGATGAGGTGGTGAGGAGCTTGGTCACCTGCACTCACAAGCCTTTGTGGTAGAGGAACTGCCAGAAAATCTGATTTTGTGTGTGATGCTGGAAAGTTATGTCTGTTGCCTGTGAGTACCAGGACAAAAATGACCTCTTGACAATAAAAAGGGAAAATGCTGATGGTTAAAATCAAGAGAAAGCACCAATGTGGAGGATGGAGCAGACCATGGCTGTGGTGAGGCTCTTTGCTGGAAATGTGTGATGGAACTGGCACAGTAGCCTTTTTCCCAGCATGGCAGAGGGACTTTGAGTTCACACTGTAAATTATGTTACATCCAGGCATTGTTCATCCATCCAGAGAACACAGAACCTCACCTTTGGCCACCTAGTTGCTTTTCATACTATTATTCAGGGAATATGAATTACAAGTAGAACTTGTTCTTAAACAATGCTAAAAAAATCTGAACTTGCTGATTTGGAGCATGACAAGATAGACCATAACACTAATTATGTAAATTTATTCACCTGATCACACCCTGAAGTAGAGAGAAAAGTAAAGGTGTGAACAAAACACAAATAATAATTGTAAAAGAGGTTATAAAAATATTTTCTTTTTTGTTTTTCCTGGTATCTATTTTCCATTGCAGCACACAGTAGGGTTTCAAAAGCCTGTCAGATGGCATGAGGTATTTTTCCACTTACAGTTTTGAGATTTTCTCAAAGTAAACTTTGCTGTTCTCTCTAAAGAGAAAGCTGCAGTGCTACTGTACCACCAGTCATACAACTATTGGATCCTTTTGCAAAGAGGGGCTGTGGAGAGCAGTGAGGTTGTTTCTTACCTCTCTTTTTCTGCCTTTTGTCAGACATGAAGAGATTGCAAGTACTTATTTCATAATATGAATGTCTGAAATCATAATCATCCTTTTCTTGCTGGGATCTGGCCATCTGAAAATCAATCTGGCTTTGGATTAATTGCTTTATTCCATTTTATATATTTAACTCATTGTTTGGTCAACATTACACCTTCAGCATTTTTTCCTCTTGTGTTCACAGAATTGCAAAGAGACAACTTATAGTGATTTATGGGAGTGCTTAGCCCTGGCTTGTTTTGGTTTAGCACAAACATTAAAAAGCATTTATTGTCAGGCAAATAACTTCTGTGTGCTGAACAAGGGCTTGAAAAAATATTTTCCTTAAAGATCTTTCACAGGTCTCTGAGTATGGACAAGGTTTTTTGCTAGGTATCTAGGTCAATATTTAGCAGAATTTTGTTGGAACAACCTGTTTCCTCTATATTCCTTCTGCAGAGAGAGATAAGCCACTTCACTCCTTTATCCAGGGCACTTACCCCTGTCATCATCCACACCAATTCCACTCACTTGGTTGGATCATGGGGTGAGCAGAGCCACAACCTTTACTTCTTTTTTCATACCTTCTAGTGATGCTTTGAAATTTACTTTGAGAAGAAATTCTGAAAGCTATCCAAAGGCTTTGGAGACAGAATATGTGAGAAAAAATGAGTAAATTTGAGAGAGAATAAAACAATTACACCCCTTATTGTCCTGTGTGCCAAAACATGGGAGATACCAAAAGTGCTCATCTATAGAGAGACAAACCTGAGCAAATTTCCTTGCTAGTAAATGAGAAAAAAACCCCAGCTGGGATAGTAGAGAGCAGGATGTGATTTTTCTTCTTCAAAAGTGGAGAAATCAGATGTTTTCCTCCAATGATTACCTCTCACTCTGATGGTATCTTAGACCTTGACTTGGGGGTAGGCTCCTGTCCCAGTCACCTCAACATAGCTGAGATAGGCTCATCCCACACAGAGCCTGCCTGAATGCAGGTATTTTTGCCATTTCTGTGTTGTATACTGTTTTTGTGCTCGTTCTTATGAACAAAAATAATCACCACATAGACAGCTCCTAACCAGCAGAACTTAGAGTTGAAAGGACCAATACAAAACAGAGGAAACCCCAACCACTTTTCTGTTAAGCCTCACTAGTACCCTATGGAACTCTGACATTTACCAGTACAAAAGCTAAACCAAATTCTTTTCCTTATCTTTCTTTTTTTTCTTTTCTTTTTTTTTTTTTTTTTTAATTATCTCCATTTCGGACTGATGATTTTCTTTCAGAACTTCCCTATGAGGGGCATCCTGTCCCAGAGAGCTCTCTGTGAATACTGGACCATCCTTTTTGATGTGGATGTGGTACCCAGGTTTGTCTCAACCACTGCCCTGTGCTGGTGTTTGAACAGAGAGAGAGAAGAGCTCAGCTCTCCAGATCTAAAAATAAAACCAGACATATCCCACCCCTCCAAGGTGTTTGGAGAGTCGAAATCTTCATGTAATAGCCCTGCACTGGCTGGAGATCCATCTACATCCCATAAGACAGAATTTTCCCAGAGTTTTGATACGTCCACTGGGCAATATAGAAACTCAAAGGTAAAAATGAACTGTGGAAGAATGATCTGACTTGTGGATGATATCCCTGAGAGATGTTGCCATTGTGCATAAAAGGTTAAAAATCCATCAAAAATAAAGTTTCTCTTGCATAAAGGAACCCTGGAATCAGATGATGAGCTAATAGGCTGGGCCAGTTTTATAAAACACCTGATTCCCTGAAACAGTAAATGACTGGCCCCATAACACAAGCATGGTGAGTAAAAGCATAGTCTTAGTTGTATCAGTTCAATTTTCTTTTGCTATTTTTTAAAAAAATTAAAATTAAAATCAGGAATAGAAATAAAACAGACCAGAGTTCGTGACCTGTTCAGGAATGCAATTAGCCCATAAAAATCATGACTGGGATTTGTTGCAAGGTAGAAACATGATCCCTTTAAAAAAAGTTGCCCCTTCACAAAGTACCAAACGATGGGGAAGAACAAAATAAGGGAGAGATGAACGTTTTTTATTTTAACCCCACTTCCCTCCCTCCTCAACCAGAAAAAGCTGTTAAAGAAAAGACCCATCACCTCCTGTAGTCAAGTTTCACGGCAAACAAGAAGTCTTGAGCAACTCTGTGATTACTTTTATCTCTGTAAGACTAATCCCATGATAAACCTCTTGTTTCCTATACTTGATGTACCACTATTTTACTAGTCCTGAATGCATCAAGCACATTGTGGATGGCTCACAACGAACAAACAGAACCTGACAGTTTCCTTCCTTAAAATAAACAGAAGTGGTACTTAGACACAGTTCAAAGAGTTTAGCACTCCCAGAATGGCTATTATTACCCTTTAGGTGGGCTAGTAGACCCAGTTTTTCATTCTAGTGAAGGCAGCTTTTTAAAATTTTTCCCCCTTCCTAATTTTTTACTGGCAATAAAATGACGATATAATTACCAAGCCTGTCTTTTTACAGTCCTCTGCTTCCACTTTCCATGCCAAGTCATCTATGTGTTTACACCACTGTTTGTTTACATCCACCTTTTTTTCTGAGACAGTCATGCCATTTGGGCTTCTCAGAAAACATTTTAGCAAAGGCAACACCATATTGGCCTGTTTACCAACTGCAGAAGAGACTGTATTTTAAAAATGATGTTACAGTTACCTCTATGAGGCCTTTGATCCAAAGATTTCTGAGCCTTAACAGTTACCAGTCTACATGAAGTTCATAAAAGAAGTGCAAATTAACATGCAATTGCTGTTTTGAATGAAACTATTGGAAATTCTTTCATCATTAGAGTCTGTGCTCATCCTGTGTGAGTGTAAGGAAGTGCCCAAAGTGTCTAAGACTTTTAGATTATACACCAAGAGGGGGGGTAGAAGGGAGTTTATATTCTCTAATATTAAATATTTAATTTTATGGGCCTACTGAAACAAGCCCAGTGGAAGGTCAGGAGCACATGGCATAAGAAAAGCTGAGGGTCCTGGGTTGGTTCAGTGTTGTAAGATGAGAAAATTCAAGATGATTTAGGAGATTGGGCATTGCAATGAGGGGTGTAGAAAAGACTGAATCAAACTCTTCTCAGAATGCACAGCAACAGGACTAAGGTAAGACAGGAGAGTAAGATATTTTGGACATTTTTTTCCCATCCTGTGGGTGGTAAAACAGTGGAAAGGAACACCTGTGAAATCAACATCCTTGGCAATGTCCAAAATTCAGCCAGATGGGACATTAAGCAATTTGATCTAACTTCAAGGATGGCCCTGGTTTGAGTGAGGGGCTGTATCATGTGATCCCCAGAGTTTTCTTAAACCTAGGCATCTTCCCAGTAAAAAAATAAAGAAAAAGTAGTATTTTCCAGTGGCTATTTGGACTTTTCCCTCAAGCAGTCAATATCCTAAACACCTAAATAAAGGCAGGGACTAATATCTGTACCTCGTCTACCTTGTGTACCTAATATGTTGTTAGTGCTGTGCAGCTCCAATCATGTGTAATTGACTTTTTCTCTGGAAGTGAGTTGGTTTTTATTGCTGTGTTTTCTATGAAAAATACCTTTCTGTGTTAAAAAAGAAGGAAAATGCTGAAAACAGAATTTCTTGGGTTTTAGATGGAATGTTTTCAGAGTTTGTGGGGCTAACTTGAAGGTTTTCAAGTTTGTGACAAAAAATTTCCACAGTGCATGCCTCTTCTAAAAAAAAAATGCAAGTCTATAATTGTCAGTTTAGAATCACAGAATCATTCAGTTTGGAAAAAACCCTTAACATCATTGAGTCCATCATTGACCCAGCACTGCTAATGCCACCACTGAACCCTGTCCTCAAGTGTCACATTTACACATCTTTTAAATAGCTCAGGGGTTGGAGACTCCACCTCTTTTCTGTAGTGATGGCAAAGTGAAAAAAAAGTAATTGCATCAATGTTAAGAGCATACCAAGAACTCTTTGTAAAGAAGCCTATTCATTTTGAGCTTATAAATGCCAAATGAACTCCATAGATCCTACTGAAATGGTCAGAGTTTCAGAGAAGTGCAAAAAGGTTTAGGGCTGGAATTCACAATATGCTTGAAGGAGAAATGGAATATTTGGTGGTGCTGCTGGGTTTGTCACATGTAGGAACGGGGTGATGTGTGACTGTTGCAGGTGTGTTAACAAACCTGTGCAAATTCTTGGTTAAGATTTTCCAGAAATGTTGCTGGGTTAGTGTTCTTGGTCAGAAGGTGTGAGCAAATCCAACACAAGCAAAAATCCTAAGTCTAATGAACAGAGATGTGCAAAAATGGTCTCCCCTCCTCTGTCCTCACTGTTACCATGGTTTGATGGTATTTCCAGCGTGTGAGCAGCATGGTGTCAGGTTTAGTGACACAGGGGACAAACACAGGGAAGAGCTGTGCTGGGGAACCTCAGCTGTGAGCATTTCTCCCAGCCATCCTCCTCTGCACTGGAGTTCCACTGGCAGCAAAGCTATGGGAAGCTCTGCTGTGGCCTTTCCCTGGGGCAGAATCTCCCTGGCATTATTCATTTTGGCACACACTGAGGGGATATCACTGTATGCAATACCTATCTACCATTGCATGGAGCAAAAAAAAAATGACAGGAATGAATGGTATAAACCTTATGTTTCAAATATGATACTTGACAGGACTGTCTCTACCAGTTCGTCGGTGCCAACAGTGATTCAACTGTATAAATCAGCTTTGATTTTTCCCAGGTTGCCAAGGCTGGAATAACCTGTAACACTGATTAGGTTGTGGGTGTTTTAAAGCCCTCCTAATGTATTCAGGGAGGGGTAACCATCCCCTTTTTTATAGCTGGGTAAACTGAGGCACAGGGAGGAGATACTAACCAAGAGTTACAGTGCCCCAGCCTGAGAGAGAAGCCAACTCTCCTGACTGATCAGCACTTGCCTTTTAACCACTAGACCATGAATCCTGTTTGCTTTGTTTCCTTGGGTTTTGGGCATGTTTGTTTTCCCCTTTCATGTACCTAATGATGCTGGTCCACAGCAGGCAGTGGACAGCTGACAGATTACAGGGAGGGCCTGGCTGGAATGGGGAGCAGGATGCTTCACCAGCTCCAGGGCTATTTAACTCTGCTCCTATGGTGCTGGTCTGGGTCCCTCCCTCATGCTCATATAACATCCCTGGGGCAAGGACAACAACTGTCTAAATGGAAAAAGGAAACATTTCCTGTGTCTTTAACTACTTTTAGTGCAGTTTGGCACCTTCAAAGGAAGCAGTGTGCTTAGCTTAGTCAGCCAGCATTCAGTGGGTCTTCAGAAATCTGTGATTTTTGGGGGACAAATCCATCAGAAACTGCACACTGGGAGCATAACTCAGCACTCCCAGAGAGCTGGTAATGACTTGTGACCCCCTGATACCCATGAGCCCAAACTGCAGAGCAAAGAGCTCTTAAATAGGCTACCCTACTTGGATTAGTTTTCACTCTCACTTCACAGAACTTCATTTTACACTACCTCCTTGTTCCTCACAATCTCTGTGCCCACATCTGTGCCCCCCAAAGATGTTGAACCATCTTTGCTTCTGTACTTCTCAATTTTTTCACTGAAGGCTCTGGTTAGCAGGTGAGAATACACACAGAGAGACAGGGCCACCAGCGCAAACACCTGAGGAGTCACTTGCCCTTTCTCTACCTCACAGCATCTGCAAAGCTGTTAAACCACAATCCTGCCCAGTTTACTGGCAGAGGGGACTGGCCTAAGCAAGTGGAGCAAAGTATTTTTGTGCAACTGCTTCAAGTATACCTGTAGGCACTCTGTTTTAGCTTTTTCCCCCTTTTTTTCCCCCATTTTTCCAGCTGAATACTCAGATCCTGTTTACGGTGTTAACATATCTGAAAACAAAACTGTAATAATTTTGTGTGCACGGGAATATGGGTCAAACAGCATTTAAATCATTAAATGGGTTTTTTCCTCCTTTTTTGTCTCATGCAGTTGTATTTCACAACTGGCTATAGTACAGATATGATTCCACTCACAGGGTAGGTTCAAAAAGCTAAAAGTAGTTTTGAAATACATCAACACCAAGAAGAAACCTAAATATTTTTAAAATATCCCAGCAGTGCTTTCAGGACAATAGAGGATAACTGGTTATTACTGGTGATTCCGGGGTGTCTCCTATGGTCCAAACTGGTGTTCAAAATTCCACTGTGCTTATTGTTGTCCAAAACCAGCTCAAAGGTAAGTCAAAAAACTTAAGAAAAAAAAAAAAAAAAATTTTTTTTTTTTTTGGCCCAGGGTGTGTAACAGTGTTGGTCTTTCCTTGGTGTACAGGACCTCCCTGCCATGAAGCATTGATCCCAAAGTTGGGGTCCCAGGCTTTCTGCAAAGCCACCAGAGGAAAAAGACTTCTTCAAGGCTTCCTTCCCTGACTCACCAACTGTCCATTTGCTTTCCAAAATGCAGGCAGTGAGATATGTACCTGTGACCATACCTCTTCAGGGGAATGAACTCCTCTTACATGCTTATTTATGAGGATATTTTCTATCAGGTGTAAGGACCTGTAGCTGATGCTGTAGGACAAAAAATCATAAAAATTGGATACAGACTAGGGAACACCTGAAATGTCAGTATTATCTCCAGTTGCCAGAGGCAAAGCACTTACTGGGATTATTCTCATATTATTTCACCATTAGAGTTTCTAATTAAAATGCAAGCCTTGACTTAGCTGGGCACTGCTAACACTCAGTCTCCAATCAAGACAACCTATGATTTTAGTCTTAGTGTATTAAGGAGGGTATTGCTATGCTTGTGTGAGTATTACCAAAGTCAGACAAATACAAAAAGGGAAAAAAAAAATATTTGTGAGTGCCAGAGCACCTCCTTCATCTGCTCCTCCTCCCCCAAATGAAGCCAGAAGTAATATGAAATATTTTTCTCTCCTTTTCTCTTCCCATTTCTTGGGGAAGGGGGAGTCAGGTGGTTCTTGGTGGCAAGAGATTTCATCATCCTGCAGAGTCAGGAATGTTTGCTAGCCTCGGGAATGATGTGCATCCTGGTGTGGGGCATGTGAGTGAGGGCACATGGTGAATGTCACAGGAGCTGCGGGTGGGTGCGAGGGGCTGGGGTGAGGACAGTGGCACCCTGTGAGTGAGGTGTGACTGGTGTGCTGGGGGGCCCCGTGGCACCCTCCTCCTGTGTTACAGGCAACCAGGGAGATGCACGTGGCTCGTAGCTGCATCCATGGTGTTCCAGTTCTTTCACAGGCTCAGGAGGGAATTACAGCTTTGAAAGAATCACAGCTATGGCTTAAGCACTGTGGGATAATGGGAAGAACCCTCAGTCACTAGAGGAAAGTTTCTTCAGACATGCCCTGTTTTGTCTCTTGCCAGGACTGTCTGGTGTCAAAGAGGGCCAGAGGCAGCACCCTGCTCAGGTAAACCTCTCTGGTTTTGTGTGCTGTGGTTTTAAAGAGAGCTTCGTACAACCCTATGGCAGTTTCAACTATGACTTTGAATAAAATCTGGTAAGATATTAAGACTTAAATTTTTTTGAAAACAATTATTCATTTAAACTCAGATGCTTTTGGGGAAAAAAACCCCTCAAACCAAAATAAGCCATAAAACAACACCAGCCTTCAAAAAGCCAAACTGGTTTGCTTGAATTTCCTATTTCAAAATTTAAAAGAAAAGCTTTCAGGAAACACCATTTTGATCTTTCGTTTTCAAAAGCTTTGTTAAAAAGAAAGTACTATTCAGTCCAGCTGTTTAACCCCAGTAGTTCTTAAATACATTAACAATTTCTGGAAATGAATCCAGATCCTCAAAAGGACCCAAGTGTTTCTCTGTTTTTTAGGAGGAAAGAGATGCATCAGACTTCTGCCTAGCATGTTTTCAGGAGTGTCTGCCTGTGGCAGGAGCACATGTAAGTCACCCACTGAACACATTTTGTGTACCCCATAATAATACCCTGGTCCCCAATCCACGTTTCCTGACCCACAGGGGAGGATTGTGCCTGGGGTGGAAATGTGGGTGGCAGATGTGTGAGGAGGATGTTTCCAGCACAGGCTGAAGCCTCTGCTCTGCTCCAGAGCCCTCAACACAAGATGGGATGTGCCCATGAGTTGTGTCTGGCAGTATCTGGTCCTGGGGCAGAAGAGAGACAACAAATGTAATGGTCATCACCTGGAGGGGAAAATGGACCAGAGGACAAAGAAATGAAGCTCATGTGTGGTGTATGAGGCTTGGAAGGACCCTTTCTAGGTAACAAGCCCCCAAGGGTGATACAAAAATGGTATTTTCCAGAGCTGGGATCTCACACTTGTTTTCAGAGAGCAACATTTGGTTTATTTGCAAACTAATTGCTCTCCTATGACATGAAGATGTGCCTGAAGCTTCTGCTTGTGATAATTTTTTTTCATTTTTCTTTTCCTATTTAAGATAAAACAGAAGAACTCCAATCTCAAAAAACCAACACCAAACCATCAAGCCAGTTTTTGAAATACATAAAATGGCTCTAAGGCTGTGACTGAGAGAAGGTCAGGCTGCAGCCAGCTGCAGAAAGCACTGTTGGTGGAAGAGTTAGACAATGTGAGACTGGGGGAGGAAGCTGTGGCATAAGAGAAGGTCATTTCATAAAGGCAGGGGACACTTTACACTGTCTGAGTCTCTCACTGTCTACAATGGCTAAAGTTCACAAAGGGCACTCCAGAGACCTGGTGCATGGAAACATTTTTCTTTCAATTACTCACCAAACTAAAAAGTGAGAAAGAGAAACCAAGCTTGTTTTTTCTTTATTCAGTTAGTCTGCTGCACAATCCATCATCCTTGAACCCCCTGCTCTGATATTCCCCTCCTGAATCTCTCATTTTGCTCATGTTAAATGTATGAAGAGTGTGGTGTGAGCAGCAGTTTGAAATGGATGCTACACGTGATGGATTATCCCTTACCTGGAGGATGTAGCATTTGGAAAGTGGAGGTTGAGCTGGAGCCAGGAGCTCTGTGCCCTCTCCTTTGCATCTGGTGCTGAGTGATGGGGAGGAAATCTCTTAGCTGTGAAGATTGGCAGGGTTTATTAGCTCAGTCTTATGTGCACCGATGGCAGGAGACTTTCTCCTGCATGAGGCTGATTTCATCTGTGCACTCCCAGATTTGCAATCCAGGTAAGCTCTTTCCACCATGTAAAAGAAAGGTTCCAGTCAGAACCTGGGCTGTGAGCACAGCTGGGATACGCAGGTGTGGGTTTACAAGATGAGGGGAAAGAAAAGGGCTTTAGTCCCCTCATTAGCCTCCACCTCCTTTCCTTTATGGCCAAAGGTGTCAGTCTGGGGCCTCAACAGTGCAGTGGGGAGAAAGAGACAGTGAGGAGAGCAAGCAAGAGGACAAGGCCAATGCATGATGTGGAATACTAGGAAGGGAGGGGCTCAGCCCCCTCCACTGGTGCTTGGGCTCCTTCTCTCCTTGTGTATCCAAAACACCAAGGCTTGACCTGTCCCAAACCCCACTCCTCAAAGTGTTTCTTTCTGTGGCTCCTGGCTGGGATATTGGCTGTTTTTTCCATCATCTCCTAAGCAGCCCTTCTCTCCATCTCCTGGAGGTACTGCTGCTGTCATGTTCCTGGCTCAACATTCCATCTTCTCTGTTGCAACATCTCATCAACTTCTCCACTCAACATCTCTGTTGCCAGAAGAAACCAACACTATGTTGCCAACATTTGGGGTCCAGCATTGAAAGAGGAACTTTTGGCACACCTACTTTTCTTTTCCTTTTCTGACATGTCATGGGTGACATCCCCTCCTTTCTTGTGGGGTGCCATAGTATTCATGGCAGCTTTTTAAAGTTAATATCTATGGCTTCATGCAAATATAACTTTTTTTTACTTTTTTTTTTTTTTTTTGGTCTTTGACTTTACTGAGACACTGTCTACTTTTTGTTGTTGCATGGCTTTGCATCATTGAAGCTGTGCTGCACTGCAGCTGATTATGTCTAAGGATTGGATTTATTTAATGCAATTCCTTAGAAAAATGCCCTTTTGCCTGTGAAATTAACATGGGGGACAGGATGAAGACTGGACCTCTTCCTCCACTGATGAAACCTGGCTGTAGTAATACCTGTTAAATGAGCCAGGGGTTCCTGCTTTTGTACACAGCTATTCCCATGGAAGGAGTATTTTATATAGACATCTTGCTGGCATGGGAAAAGGCACCAGGACCTCAGGGGCTGCAGGCCCAGCCCTTGCCACTGTTCAGGATGCTGTATTTCCTCCTGAGACCTCTCAGGCTGACCCCAGTGGCGCTGACTACTACAGGTGACTCAAAGCACAGAGAAGGTTGAGCTGGACAAGGGAAGGTATTTGTGTTTGTCTTTCCTCTTCCTTACTCTCATGTGTAAAAAGCACTCTGGGACTGCACATCAGGCTGATTTGGGCACTGTTCATCTCTGGCTTTGCCAGAGAAGCATAATTTCTTCAGCTAACACTGTCACTGAAAAATGTGCTGCTGATTTTTTTTTTTTTTTTTTTTTTTTTTTTCTGCCAGAGTGATTTTTGGGTTATGATGGAGTTGATTCACAGTACTAAACTCTAGAGTTGTGGTTAATTAGTAGCCAGTTTAGGAAATTATGTTATCATTACCTCATCATTTCTTAGCTTAGCACCTTTCCTCGTCTTCCACCTCCCTCCTTTCTCCACCCCCTCCAGCCTTCCCTGTTCAGGGATATTATTTTTCTTAATGACATCTCTGTCACACATGCAGATTTCCTAACATACCACAACATTTCAGGTCTCCAGGAGCTTGAAAATGCACATGAATTATTTTTTTTTTTTTCCACTGAAACTGTCCACAGAAAACCAAATGCAAACAAAAAAAAAACCATTGTTTTTTTGCTTGCCCCTCACCGTGCTGGTTTTACTCTGGCTCTTTCCTCTGAAGTTCCATTTCAGGCACCCAGTGTGGTGCTGGGCTGACCTTCCTGTGCCCTGTGTTTGTTGACGGTGAGCATGATTGCTTCCACCCTCTGCCATCCTCCCCCATGTGAAAAGCAAAGGGCAAAACAAAAAGCAGGGAAAGGCAAAAAGACCTGGGTCCCCTCAACAAATGGTGGCAACATGCAAAATTAAAATTAAAATTAAAAACCATGGAGGGGGAGATAAACCCCACAATTTAAAAGAGTATTTTCTAGTGGCCTACTTTGAAATCAGACATTTGCTAATAATGGCAGAAGAGGAAGGGGAGTGCAGAGATGGAGACCTCAGGTTTGCTGATCTCTGTTCAACTCTGTACTCAGCCAGGCTTTGGGTTTGCACATTGTTTCAGGACAAAAACCCAGGGTAGACACGTGACAGAAATGCTCATCTACATAGTTTTGACCAGAGTAGCTTTAAATTGGTGTTTTGTTATTCTCTTTCCATTGATATATCATTTATAGGGTCATTTTAGCAGTTTGTCCTTAATGTGATTGAGGTCTGTGTGGTCACATACAGGGAGACCTGGCCACTTTGGGGAAAGATGGCTGATGTGGAAACCCCTGGGAAACAAAGGTCTGACCTGCAAAAATCCTGAGCTGAAGCCCTGAATCATTTTATTGGTGTGGCAACATGCACATCCTCTGTAACTGAGCACTTAGAAACACTTGCATCAACTACCACTTGATTGCTCTTGCCGTGCACAGTATAATCACTTCACCAATTGTTATTTTCCTTTTCTACCTTGTCTGTTTTTTTGGTTTTTTTTCAATTCCCTCTGTCTTGATCTCTCATGCCCCACACAGAGCATGCTTGGGTAGATTTGCAGAATCATTGTCACCCTTAAGAGGGTTTAAACATGGATTGTGACCATCAAGATTTTCCTCACATATTTGTCTCACTGATTTCTTCTACATTAGGCCAGTTCCCCCTCTTCAGCATTCACACCTCTCAGGCATTTTTCAGACTGGGTGGGGTTGGCTCACAAGTTATTTTCTTCAGCACGCTTCTCATGGTGCTTGTGGCTTTTGCCAGCCCTAAAATGTCATGCTGCTGTTCTCAGCACCCCTTCTATTCAACATGGACATGAGGGGTCTGGAAATGCACGTGGTCATCCACACACACTGTCCCAGCAGCTTGTAGGAGAAGGGCTCTTACTTCCCAGCAGTGATCACAATATTGACACAGGCCAAAATCACCCCAGCTTTTGCCATATCACATTTCAAGGCAGAACTATCTGTTGCCTCTCAGGCAGACTTTAGGCCAGGGAAATGATTTCTGCCTGAAAAAAATATAAACGCTTTACTGAATTTAAAGCAGGACTTTGCACAGAGGATAAATCAAGTTTCAAATCATATGAGCTGGCTGTAGCCAGCACCAGCAGTGGGATATATGGGAAGGCTAATACTTGAATTCCTTCTACAGACTTGGCACTAATTCCCATTGAAAATTGTATGAGTTGAAACACTCTAATATTTTTCTGGAAGTTTTGTGTGTCTCATCAAACATCTTCTCTCCCCAGGTGTGTCCTCATTGAACAGTGTATTTCAGAGGCTTTTATCAGTTAATGTGTTTGTGCACATTTTCCCAGGAAAAATCTCTTTTTCGTCTCCTGCCCATTCAGTGCATCTCCCAGGGGAGCTTCCTGCTGTATCTCTGTCCCCTCTGTGTCACAGGTCACAGTTATGGTTGTCCCAGAAACAGGAGTTGAGGGACTGTGGAAGCGGAAAAGTGGGAAGGACAACATTTCTGGGAGATTCACACTGCTCTGATATTGGAAGCATCCGTCCATCTCCTACACAGATCCATTATTTTATGTTCTGTGGATGTCAGGTTTCTGGAGTCCCTTGCTGGCTGAAGGGCACCATCCTGGTGGTTCTTATGGTGATTGTCAGCATTTCTGGACCATCAGGGTGGGATAGTGAGAGCCAAAGACAGCCCTTAAGTTCTGTGGAGTTAGTGACCTTACCCAAGGAGAGGACCTGCTCCTTTCCCTGTTTGCTGAGAGGGGACAAACCATGGGAATCTCAGCAAGATTCCTGCTGGGACATGGGTTGGGAGCCAGCTCCAAAGCACAGCTGGAGCTGCAGGCAATGTCCACACTAATGGGCATCTTCTCCACCAACACACCCAGCTCTGCCATGTCCAACATGCCCCAGGGACATGGCTGAAAGCTCTTTGGAATCCTTGGTAGAGATTCTCAGTAACTAGCTCAAGGTCCAGTTTAAAAGCTTTAACTCACGGGGTAGGTTGCCCAAAAAATTCACAAGATGTCTGCTCCTGTCTTGATCTGTCCATAAGGAAAAAAGATTTTTTGCTGGTCATTCAGTTAAGTTAAACAGTTTTCCCTGTAGGCAAATCTCTGTGCCTCCCTGTCTTCCTGTCTCTGTCTGCACACTCTCTTCTGCCTCTGGCAAAGATGTGAAAAGGCTTCAAACGCTCCAAAATCTGGCAACCTGATGCAAAAGCAGAGCTATTTATTTTCTCACTGTTCAACACAGGAATCTCTTCTGGTGGTGGTTATCTTTTAAGACTGAGATTCAAGGGATGCTGCACTGTGGTCTCAGCTTTATTCTCACCCAGCTGGATGTATTTCAGGGGTGGTGAGCATCAGGGCTTTGAGCAACACTTGACTCCTCAGACAACCACACTGAAGTCAAAGGGCATCTTTGCTGAATGGGGTGTTATTTCCAGGGGGACAGACACATCTACACCCTGGCTCAGTCTATTTTGTTATGAATATCTTATAAATGCTCAGCTGCTGCAATAAGCTTATCATCTGAGGATCTCTTTTTTCTTTTGACTTTTTACCTCTTCGATGTAAGTTGTTTTTAATTTTTGTGTCTTGTAGAGATTCTTCAGAGTAAAATCTGAAAAAAAAATAACCTTAGCCAGAGAAGGAATATTAAAAGATTTTTGAATTTTATTTTTTGCCTTAGGACTGCTAGGTAGATTTGCAGTTTTTATAGCACCTGACAGTTACACCTTGCAGACAAACAGCTTAAAGCATCAATGCCTACTCCCCATAGCAGGTATAAAGCCTGGGGTATGCAATGTACGACTCTTTTCTTTTCATGCTGTAAGGGATGATTTTAAATGAGTTTAGCTAAACCAGAGAAAAGTCTCCCCTATTGAAGATGTTATTAATCATAAAATCATAGAATATCATGAGTATGAAGGGATCCGCAAGGATCATCGAAGTCCAACTCCTGAAATAATCTGAAAGAAGTGTTTGGGATGACTCTGTCTCATTCATTTAATTGGGCCTCTTGATAAGATGCCTGAGTTAGGCTGACATGGTGCAAACACCAGTCCTTAGCTTACGTCTCACTATTTTCCTGGGGTCACCGCTGGTCAAACAGAAATGTGACATAACTTGCTTGTCCTCCTCTGCCAATATTACTGCAAGAGCAGAAAAAAAATAAAAAAGGAAAAGAAAAAGGAGAAGAAAGAAGGTGACATTAAACCAGCTAAAAAAATCTCAGGAGACCTGTCAATCAAGAAAGATATTTACTGAAGCTTCTATTGACCCATATATTCTCTTATCTAGAAACCTTTATCTTCTAAGACAATGTTGACTAACAGCTTTTCCTTTACTCTTGTTTCTATCTTAAAAGAATAACAAATAAGCTTAATTCTTCACAAAATCTTTAGCAAATGCCTTTTAAGCCTAACACAATGGTAGTTATTTTAAGAAGGATGGCTAAGCACTGCAACACTTTTCTATTTTTCTGTCTTCGTTTTTCATATTGGAGCACTTAATCACAGTTAATCTTTGTGCACAAGGAAGACACATTAACTTTGTTTGCACAGGACTGATATAAAAGCTTTCAACTCCTCTGTTCTTGTATTCATCTCCCTGGTAAGCTCTACCATTTTAAATAACATAAGATAAAGGAAATACTGAAGATTCAGTGATACAGTCTATCCTTGCTCAAGTAACTGCAGGAACTAAACTTGTAAGAAAACTTGGAGCCAGCCTGAAGCTGAGCATCTGCAAATCCCACTGGGAGGTTTTTGTGGAGGAGGGGGGCAGGGTTTATAAGGGTGTATTCAAAAATAGTAACCTAGAAGATGCCAATGGTTAGGACAGGTGAAAGGAGTCCATCTCCCTGTACAATCTGGCCTTTTAGATGTCTCTACTTTCTACAGAAAAAAG
Organism: Certhia americana; assembly: GCA_018697195.1. Taxonomy (NCBI): domain Eukaryota; kingdom Metazoa; phylum Chordata; class Aves; order Passeriformes; family Certhiidae; genus Certhia; species Certhia americana. The sequence continues at coordinate 2,914,546 of CM031879.1, forward strand.
AAAAAGCCACATTGCTGGCACTGCAGACACCTCCTGACATTTTTCTGTGTGTCCTCTCTCAGTGTTTGCTTCAAAGGAAAGAGTAACCAAAGAACCTTAGATTCATAGACTGTTTTAGGTTAGATGGGACCCTAAAGACCATCCAATTCCAACTCCCTGCCAGGAGCAGGGACACCTTCCACTATCCTACATTGCTCCAAGACCTGTCCAACCTGGCCTTGGATACTTCCAGGGATGAAGCATCCACAGCTTCTCTGGGCAATGGCTTGTTAAAAAGTTTTGTTTTGATAGGGATATATTCTCCAAGGCTGTGAAACTGGGGCACCCCTAAAATCAGTGAGTCTGAAATAAACAGAATTTCTTTTGGACTAACTCTGATAAAGGCAATGGCAATTTAAATGCCTTTTATGGCCTCTTTACTCTGTCAGAGCAATAAAAGGGGGCTTAGTCCTTGCTTATTCCCAAAATTGCTCTGCTTAATTATCTTGGAATAATAAAAGTAATAAACCCTTTGCCTTCTCCCTATCCCACTCACACCTACCGGAGCAGACCTGCTGGTGTAAATGTACCAGTGTGGTACAGGAAGGGAATTAGAATGCTGTGGCTTGTGGGTATTGGCTGGAAGGAGAAAGCTTTATGTTAATTCATTAAGTAAGACCTGTTCCTGGGATATTTTTTTTTTTTTTTGTCTCATTATATAGGTATGAACTTAAACTACTGAACTCAGGGGAAATTCTGAGCTCTTGGGGCTGGATGCATGCCATGGCCATATGATGATTCCATATTGGAGGAATGTCAGAAGTGCACAGGATCCTGTGTGCATTTATTTGCACAGGAAAGAAGCTTTGACATGGGGAACAGAGGGAGTGTGGTTCCCCATGCTGGCGCTTGAGAATCAGGGCTCTGGAACATGGCATGTGCATGGGGAACATCCTTGGATTTCTCTAGGAAAACTCAACAGGTAAAGAGAAATGGAAAATGGAGAGTAGAGATCCCATAGCAACTTCAGTAGATGTTAAAGCACAGCTAGAAATCCTCTTTTGCTGTCTTTTGACAAGTCTGCATCCTGTTTTGTGTTTGCTAGGATCTAGCGGTACAGGTTGCTCCCAAATTTCTCTGTGTCTGTCCAGACACTTCTGGGAGCTGTTCACAGAGACCAAACCAAAAAACTGTGCATATTTTGGCCAAGAGCCATCTTAGTTTACTATGAAGTGCTGTAGTATAAATAAATATATATGTGCAAACAAATTCATAAAGAACAATTGTTTGGTGGTCAGGAGAAGCAAAGCTGCCCTTGCCCTTTCGTCCCCAGAAGAGAGGACATTAGATCAGACTGATAAGCAGGTAGATTGTTGGCTGTTAGGTCTTTTTTTCCCCCCTTTATTTTTTGTTTAGTTATAGTTGTACTGAAACAACTTACAAGAGGTCTGAGTGACCACTATACTGACCACCCATCTGGTAGGGTCAGAGGCCTGAGAGCCAAAAGCTTACACTCAAAGGACGTGTCTGTGACAATAAATAGACCATGGCTATGAGGGCAAGTGGCACAAAATTTATCAACCATAGAGATTATTTCTGTCCCTTGTTCCAAAAAAATTATGCCTTCCCATCTCTATTAATTTCCTACATATATCATAGAATCATAGAAGATGCTGAGCTGGAAGGCACCCACAAAGATCATCAAGTCCAGGTCCTGGCCCTGTGCAAGACAACCCCAAGTTGTCAATGATATCAAGTACCTAAGAACATTGTCCAAACTCTCCCTGAACTCTGGAAGATTTGGTGCTGTGACCACCTTCGTGGAGAGCCTGTGCTGAGTGTCCTTTGAGATGCTCTAAGACATGTCTTGCTGCTGGCTGTTACTCAGAAGACCATAAGTCTTCCATATATCCCAAATAATTAAAATTATATAGATATTTGAGGGTTTTACTCCAGGTGTTGGTAAGTGGCCAGCTGGATGAAGGTCCTAGAAAGTACAGTCTCTACTAACAAGAAAACTGATTACTGGTCAAACAAAAGTATCTGCTTTAAGGGGAGCTGTGTAAATTTTAAGAAGTCACTGACAACACTGCTGGCTTTCCACCAGCTGCAGTGGGATTTCACAGGCCATCAAGTAAACACCTGAATTTGGATACCTTCATCTGCAAACTAAATCTCATTCCAAATTTCTACTTGAATATCTAATACCACTTGAAACGCATGAGCCTGTTCGTGGATCTGACCATGGATATCTAAGGCTCTATATCTTACCTGCTTTGTAATAATAAAAGAGTAAATATCAGGAAAAAGTCCTTAGAAATAAGCTTCTGAGGCAGCCTCATGTGCACTACAGATAAGGCAGAAGAACCACTTTTTGCTATATTCCTCTTTTCAAAGTGCCTTATTCCAGTCCTCTAAGGACAGGCAACCTTGTCTCCTGGGGAGGCAGGTAGGTGTAGAGATTTTTATTGCAGATATGTTTATTTCTAGCTCCCTGTCCTAATAACTGCAGATTGTGCGTCAATTGGTTTTGTCAAAAAAAACCCCAACAAAACAGGCTCCTTGGGTTTCTACAGATTCCCAAAGGAAGTTTTAGTTCATTGGCTGTGGGTATCATCCTACAGTGTCTGAATACTGGTGCTACTGGTTGAGTCTTGGAAGGGATTCAAAGGCAACATTGTACAAGAGAACTTCACAGGTCCTGGCACGTTTGACAGTGGTGGGTAGTGGGGTTGCTTAATAAAGCAGTTCAGTTCAAAGTGAAGGCAGAGGGAGTGTAGGCTCATAGATCACAGCACACATGCTAGCCCAGAAATGCCAGGGTATTTCAGTTGTCATTAAAACATGCAGGTACATGAATTATTGGTGGAACGAATCATCCTGGGATGCCTGAGAATGGAGCCAATAGAGGCAAAACACTTCCAATATTTAGCAAGTTTGGCAAATTTTTTAGCTTGGAAGTTACTGAAAGCCATATTAATTTTAATTAACCTTCCAGTGTACTGGCAACAGGTCTGGTTTATCTGTGCTCAGACTCCCTCCATGATAGGTGTTTTTCAGGTCCCACACATTGAATTTTGGAAGCAACTTGAGGAACTATGAATGTGAGGGACGGATGCGACTTGTCTAAGTCAGGCAAGACGTGGGTGGGCTCTTTCTCAGCTGTCTGGCACAGCCAGTTCTTGACACTATCCCTCATATCCCACCTGCCATTCTAGGGCAGGGTTTTCAATAGGGCACAATAAGGTGTTTGACATAAAATCTGGATGCCACAGGTTCTGAATATCATCACAGGAGTCTCACTTTTTAGGGGATGAGATATTCAGCAAGGGACACAGAAGGGTTCTGTGTGCTATATTCAGACCACCTTCTGTGTGCCCATTTACCTCAGGATCAGTGAGTGATTTGTATTATCCTGAACTCCCCATCCTGAACCATTGGTGCTGTGGACTGCCTACAGAACCCAAATGAGACACCCCAGTAGCAAGCTGGGACATTATTAGGATTTTATTCAAGTTCTGTGGCACTTGAAAATGGGGTCATGATTAAAAGACCTGATTTGTTTTTCAGAGGGAAGCAGGGAGGACTTGGCCTTTTTCCTGCTGTTATAATCTCCCTTCTCTACTTGGGGATGTTTGTGAGATGGAAACCTTGGTAAGAAACTCCCTCCAATGAAAAATAATTAATCTTTCATCATCCCTCATTTACATCTATCTCACTACCAGCCCAGGAATGCTGGTCTAAACAGAGACAATCTCAAAAAACAGACAGGTAGACAGGGGGAGTAGCAATGTGGACTTCATCTTAGACATCAAAGCGATTGTTAACTGAGTTCTATTTATAAAGTTGGTAGATTTTCAATGCACTTTCACAGAATGACATAGACAATTAAAGAGTGGAGGTTTTGTGTCGATGAGTAAGTAAGCGCTTCATTTCTAAAATGATTTGTATTAAATGAGTTGCTTAAGGTTCTGTTTATAGTCTTGGAGTGCTGGTGCACTGTCACACCTCTGCTGGTAACATCTGCCCTCAGGGACTTGAGGGAATAGCAGCTGGCCCTGTGGTTTTTCTCCAATAACTTATTAGCACCCTTTGCTTCCCAAAGCACAGGTTTTTTTCTGACATGACGTGAAAAAAGGAGCCACTTTAGGTCCCACATATTTCAGCCAAAATCCTGAGTGGCAAGGTTAAATATTTCTAATTTTTTAAAATTCAATGTGTATAGGAATTTTTAACACTGAACATGAAGGTTTGTATTTGAGGAATAACTCAGGGTGGGGGAAGTACAGAAACTGAGATTTCCTGGTCCAGCTATGGACAAAATGGGAAGATGAAGGAGGTAGGACACGATGGGGAGAGAGAGGAGCTGCTCACAGTAAAGAAGCTTATGGTCTCTCCTGTTCTGGAGAACAGGATTTTTCTACAGGGTTTCTTTCCCAACTGGGAAATGTAACTAGTCCCATCTGGGACTAATTAGTCACCTGGTGAAGGAAAACAGGAACTATAAACTGATTTAAGGGTCCTGCTTCTCTTGCTGTAACATTTCTCCAGCGATGACTTCAGACCCACTATGGGGAAAAGGGAGAACTGCTTGCAAGAAACACTTTTGCCTTTGTTTATCCTTGGTGGCCTCAAGGAATGGATCAGACCAGCTTAGAGCAATATTCAAGCTGCACTTTTCCTCCCTAAAGCTCATTTCCATCAATATAAGTAGCACCAGCTTCTATGACTCCTGAAGGAAAGCTCCTTTATTTTTTTAAAGAGCCCATGTCCATCTTTCAGAGTGGTGAAGATGAGTTTAATGATGTGGCTACCTAAGTGCTCTAGATCAAAAAATAAATAAAAGAGAACACAGAATTATCCCTTGTTAAATTTTCACATTGTCCTTAAGGTAGTCTCAGAGATGGGTTTCATTTTTTGAGTGTTTGATTTTACCACCATCACCTCAAAACGTTCCTTCTTGAAATTGTGATGCAGAACTGGGACTCTGGTTATTACAATGCCAGAAATGAACCCAGGTCAGATGTATTGAGCCATATATGTTCAACACTAGACTCTCAATATAGCTGGGAGGAATGGGTACAGAGGGGAAGAGAAGTGTGTTATAGGTAACAGCAAACAATAGATACCTTGGGAAAAAAACCTGGGAATAATCATGCAATGATACTTCCTCAAACATCCTCCCAGGTGTCAGCAATTTGCATGTGGACCAAAGGGGCTGCCTTTGTGTTCAGTAGCCCTGGGGGGTTTTAATTCTCTGAATTTCTCCAGCAGCCCACTAAACCCAGGTAAGCTATTGGCAAAGGTTTGTCACTCTCAGCTCTGGAGACAACATTGCAGCTCCTGTCCTGCTGTGTATTTTCACCTGCCAGGTGTTTCTGGTAGGGCTGATTTGGTGTGCAGGAGGCAGCAGCCTTGGGTGTGAAGAATCACAGCAGTGGGAGAGGCTTTGCTGCTGCTGGGCCATCACCTGGCAGCACCCCACACTCAGAAAAGGGTTGCTTGGAGGTGTTTTCCCAATGACACCTCGGATATGGGAAACCTGAAACCTGTCCCATGGAATGCCTCCTTGGAGACCAGCATTACAGCACCAGTTATAGTTTCACATGGAGTTTATTCACCATGGTGAATAAGGTGGGTGACATGAAGCTTGACAGAGGCACAAATCTTGGGGGAGGTGTCTGTAGTGGATGACAGCATACTCTGGTCCTCTCTTCTCCTCCTTCTTCTATTGCCAAGCCCAGCTGTGCCCACACAGCTTCCAGGGCTGGTGTGCAGACAGCAATTTGAACACTGCTAGATAAAAAGCAGTCTCACACCTCTTCTTCTTCCAAAAGCAGCACCAAAGCAGGAATGGGGAGTAAAGGACCTGGATGTAGATAAGGGTGGGTTCTGCTTCTAAGTAAACGTGTGGAGTCACAAAGTTGTTTACCTAATATCTTTATGAATTTGGAAGGCACTCCCAAAACACTCCCTCCACACAACCCTGCCCCTCCCTCACCTCCTCAGTGTGGAAGATGCCTAACAGGAGGCTGGCGTGGACCCCAGTGATGCACAGACCTGTGCGGGGTGATCATGCCAAATAAATATTTTCACCCATCTACACCCTTCTCATATGTAGACCTCATATCCCAGCAGCCTCTGGAACTCTGTGCAGGTCAGAAAGCATTCTTATTCCCCTCCCATCTACTCTTGTTAGCCAAGCATCTTGCTGAGACAGACAAGGAGCAAGCTGAGGTGCTATCACGAAAGCTCTGTCCCCATCCTCCCTCTTGCAAACCCAAATAAAAGTCAAGAATGTTCCCTAAACCAGCCTCTGAGAGGAATGATTTAACCTGGGAGCTAGTGAAAGCCACATGAGAACTACACAGGTGCAGCAACAGTTTTTATTTGGTAAATATCACCTCCCCAACCCAAGAGGAGGCCCATGAAAGAAGATGCCTCTGCTGCAAATAGGGAAAGTGTGGTTAGGAGCACTTGCTGAGCTAATAAAGGCTGTTGAAGCTTCAGCTTCCGTTGGTGGTTAACCCTGTGACACTGCTCCACTCCTCTGAAAACAGCACCTGAGCGATACACAGCTTAATTTTGTTTGATATTGACATGGTTTTTATCACATTACTCTGGCACTGGGCACGCAACTGAAAGGCACTGCTCAGTGGAGCAGGGGTAATTGGTACAGAACGAGACAGGGCTGTGCATTGCTGCATGAAGTGGTGCTTGGGTCAGCTGGGGAAATCCGGGCTGCCCCTGCCTGGTGAGCAGCTGCTGTAATGAGTGCAGAGCAGAGAGAGCCATGAGATAGGAAAATGGTTGCCCTTGTGGTTAAAACCCAAGCTTGATGACCTATTTCTGAGCAAAAGGGTTCTTTTCTGGGTTTGTTGGTTTTTGCTGCCTCTCGAGGAGGAGTGCTTGGATTGAATAGTTGAGATGTACAGCTCTCTGTCAGAGATGAAGGCTGGACCCTGGCTGTGCATCAGAGCCACCTCAGCCTGCAATACCCATGTTTCCTCCAGGCCAAGGCTCTACAGAAAAATAGAAGCTGCAGAGCAGGATGGAGCCTGAGCACTGAGCTGATTTCTGCATTAGGAGCTTTTTTTGCATCTTCAGCCCAGAGCCTTTTTGCATCCACAGGAATGATTTTTGAGCAGACAGAAGTATATTAGCAAAAAGCCTACCCACAGCTCATGTCCCAGCTCTAAAGCAGCTTCACTAGCTCAAGAGCTTATTTTTTCCTCCAGGAGTAAGTAATGTCAAAATTAGGAGGAGGGTGTTACATGGAACTGGTATCACCCTACCCCGTGGTAACATCCAAAATTGCCATCACATCCTCTCCTGAGCTGGGAATGGCTGTCCTCTCTCATCCACTGTGCAACCCCAAGCAGCTATGTGAGGGCTTTGCCAGAATCACTGTCCATAAGTATATCTTTATTTTCTCCATCCCTAAGCACTGCTAAACTGTATTTCAAATACTGAGGAAGAAGAGGGAAAAAGAGTCTGCAGCAGGCCTTTGTGAAGGTATTTTATTTAGTGTAGAATATGTACTTTTTTCTTATTCAGAATTTTCTTTGTCTGCAAAGCATCACACACACCCCTATGGCTCTGTAGGCACACTACAATTTTAATATTGATTCAGCTCATGTTTCACTCACTCCACATCAGTGGAGTGGCGTCTACAGAGTTGCAGTCCACTTCCAGGCTGGTAAACAACTCCCTGGAGGTCCTCCTTCATCTGGGCCAGCTCTGCTCTGCAGAGGTCCAACACAAAAGGATGAGGTTTAACACTGCCCCCATGGCAACACAGCAGAAATTTTCTCCTTACTGCTCTAAAGCAGGATTGGGGTGGGCTGTCATATACTGCAACAGATCAAGGCTGACCCTATTTGACATCACTTCGTGTTCAAGGCCAGGTTGGATGGGATTTGGAACAACCTGGTCTAGTGGAAAATGTCCCTGTCCATGTCAGGGGGTTTGGAATAAGATGAGCTCTAGGACCTCTTCCAACGCAAACCATTCTGTATTTCTGTGACTTTTATTCCTCAGCCCTTCACTTCAGTGTCCATGGGCTGTGACAAACATCCTTTCCCCACCTCTTCTTTCTCTCTCCCCTGTCCTCCTCTCCCATCCAACATCTTTACACAGCTGGGCTCCACACAATGCTGGTTTCTCCAGGCATTAACTTATGAATGGTACAGGCAGCACTTTGGAAATTTACCCTTATGTGCCAACTTCCTGCTATGTGAAACACCTGCATTTAACAGCAGAGAAAGAAAACAACCACCACAGTAAACCTTGGGTAAAACTGGTTTCAATTAGGAGCCTTAATTGCAATGAAACTGAAAGGAAAAAAAATGGGATCTCTGCTTATTTGAGCTCTCCTCCTTCTCTCTCCCCACTCCCCTTCTCATTTCCTCCAGTATGGGTGAAGCATCACATCTCTTCAGTTCCCACCCAGACAACATCATCCCCACAAGTGAGCCCAGAAACCAAATCTGTGCCTTTCTCATTTTTCCTCTTCACAGGCTGAGATGAAATTCCAGCTACATACTCTCATGGCTTCAATAGACCTTCAGACACTTTAGCACAACTCCTTCTATACCCCAGGCTGGTGCTTCTCACCCAGTTACATTCAGTGAGCCCCAGAGACCAACCCCAGCTTGTTTTACTTTCTTCCCCTCAGCTTTGGGGTACCAGCCATCACACAGATAGTGGACCTGACTTCCTGACTGAACGAAGCACCACGGGGGCTGCAAACTTCCACACACATTTTTCCCTCCTCCTGTTGTAAATATTCTCCATGCAAGAAGACTGAAAGCTACAATTCCTCCATTTTAACCCAGATCTGCTCAAGGTGTGGCTATTTTCATATTTCCATCAACACAGTTTCGTGTCTCTTGGCAGAGCGAGCATGTTGCCATACGCAGTATCGCGTCCGCAGGTGTTTCGGCCTCTGCCACGCTAAGGAGGTGAGAGGAGATGGTTCGGACCTGTCACAACTACATTTCATCATAAAAATGTTAATGGATCATTCCAGAAAGTCTCTGCAATCTTTTCACTTGCTTTTGCTAAAGGTTGTGTTGGACGTTCTTGGCACCAGCATGGCCCGTCTGTGCCTTGTTTCTGCCTCTGGAGAACTGGAGTTGGGTTATGTACAGCGTTTGCTCTCGGCTGCAGGGCTCTGCAGACTCCAGTTTCCCCTGTCACTAAACATTAAACTGTTGGACTTTCCACTCTCCCAGCAGGAGATCCTGGTGATGATGGCTGTGGTGGCAGGTGGGCTTCCTCCTGGCTCTCTCATGAGTGTGGTAAATGACTACCAGACCCAAGTGGTAATAGAGGTAATACAACCCCCACACACATATGGAAGGTTGAAATTCAAAACTCAGAGATGTCATCACCATGTGTGAATCCAGGTTGCCTGGGTTTGTCTGTCTTTGTTTCTGGTGGTTTTGAACTATATACAAAAATTTATATACAGTAACCTGAAAAAAAAAAAACCCTACGTGATTGAGCTTACAGCTGCTATTGTAAGGTTGTATGGTTTGTTCAATAGTTTTGTTGCCCATGTCGTCCTTTTGGGAAGAACTGCTTCTTGTTGTCCTTCTTCCTTAGTGGTCTGTTCCATCCTAGTTGCTGATGTTTATCAGCACAAACTGGTGAGAGCAAAAGCTGTGGATATTTACCCTGCGGAACATTCCCATAGGAGAAGGCAGAGTATCATTGCTGGAGCAAAGCTGTGTGTTTCTTTAGCTCTTGCCAGTGCAGGACCTAGAAAACAGGAAGAAGAAATTAAATTCCTTTCAGCAGAGTTGAGCTGCAGCAAAATTTTCAGCATGTGAGGGGGAACTGTTGGCTTCCAATAGGGTTGAGGAGAGAGCAAGTAGTATCCTGGGGTTCATGCAGACATTGAGGGAACTGAAGGATCACCCCTCTTTGAGTGGGATGGCCCCACTCAGGTGTTGCAGGTGGGCACTTAGGCATATAGGATGCAGCTGGGCTTCCCTATTCAGCAAACACACAAGCCATTGGGTGGGTTGCAAATCCCAGTTGTGTTTCTTCATGCTTCTACCACCATCACCTAGAGGAAAGTGCTGTTTCTCTTCTGTGTTGAGGAACCTTTCTTTCAACGATGCAAAAAGAGACTTGTGTGAGGCAGCCAGGACAAGAGTGCCACCTTTCTCACAGCAAAACCACCTGCCAAACCCTAGCTGTTCATGACACAGCCACGAAGGCAGCAGAGCCAGAGCTTGATGGAGCACTTGCCCAGGCAGAAAGTTTTATTTGCCGGTCTCCCGCAGCACTGGGTGCATGTGGTAAAACTGAAATCTTCCTCAGCATTGCTGGGCTTCCTCAGTGTGGTTTCTTTGCAGTGAAAGAAAGGATTGGTGTGTGTTTGATCTATGAGAGCTCCTGGTTTGCCTTGCACTGCAGCTGAGGAGCTCAAGATGTGAAACTCCCATCTGTGCTGTGGCCGAGGCATGCTGAGCATCAGCGTGTGGCAAACAGCAGCCGTGGGACACATCCCTTCCTGGCTGTGACCTGCAGTGGAGATGGGGAACTGCAGCTGGGTTCCTAGAATGGTTAAAGCAACTACCCTTGCTCACCACAGCTCTCACTTCAGACCCATTCCTCCTTCTCACAATTGTTTCCTTATTTGTTTTAGCAGAGGTGGTACATGCCACACTGGTATTTGAGCAGACACTGGGGAGCTGGAAGCCAGCCTGGCAAAAGGCTTGTTTGTGTGATTTTTTGCAATTGTGAGGAGGAAGTTTGGCACGGGGCATGGAAAAGGAAAAAAAAAAATAGAATTTTCTCCCTCCCAGATTTCTGCTGCAGATTTCTGTGGCAGCTTTGCCCTGTTTTTTCTCCTTGCTGTGAGACTCAGTTTCTCCACCTGGGAAATGAGGAGAGATACATGTATTTTCATCCAAGATAAAGATGGCCACTCACTGCTGTGGTTCAGCTTAAGGTTAGGCTGTGCATGCCATGGAAATAGAGGAGAAATGCAGAAGATGTTATCATGGCCTTAGCAATCACAGTTTTCACGCATTGACACCAACCACCTACTCTCAGTGTGCACAACTTTCCTGTGAGGCTACATTGATGGGACTGAAAAGAAATTTTTGGATCATCAAATTCAGTCCCTTGTTGTGTCTACCAGTCTTCTTTACCCTTTCCTTTAACAAACTTTTCAGGTTTCACCCTATGCACTGCTCTTACCAAAACTCTTCCAGATATAGATTCCATTTAGGATTAGCCATCTTTTTCCACTATTACTTGGGAGGGGAATGAAAGAAAATCAAACCAAGAAAGACTGAAAGTAAAATTGCTCTCTTTCTCATGGTGTAAGAACCTGCACATGGGTTGGAGCAATACCAAGCATAAATACAGGTTGGGTAGAAAATGGGATTGAGAACACTCCTGACTTTTGGGTGTTGATAGATGAGAAGCTTGAAATAACCCAGCACCATGCACCCAGAATGTTCTACCATATCCTCAGCTGCATCAGAACAAATGTGACTGCCAGGTTGAGGGAGGTGATTTTCCCCTTCCTCTTTGCTCTTGTGAGAACCCTCCTGGAGTGCTGCATCCAGCTGTGGGACATCCAACATAAGAAAGGTGTGGGCCTGCTGTAGAGAGTCCAAAAAAGACCATAAAGGCACTCAGAGGTCTGGAACACCTTTGCTACGGAGACAGGCTGAGGGAGTTGGGGTTGTTCAGCCTAGAGATGAGAAGGCTCCAGAGAGATTTTCTGTCTTCTTTCAGTATCTAAAAAAGGTACAAAAGTGTTGGAGAAGGACTTTGTATACAGACATGTAGTGATAGGACAAGGGGATATGACTTTAAGCTGACAGCAGGTAGATTTAGATCAGATATTAGGAATAGAAATTCTTTACTCTAAGGGTTTTGAGACTTTTAACCAGGGACACTGTGAGTGCCCCATCCCAAAAGGTGCTCAAGACCAGGTTTTGAGAAACCTCGTGTAATGGAAGCTGTCTCTGCCCAAGGCAGGGGGTTGGAACTGAATGATCTTTAAAGTCCCTTCCAACCCAAACCATTCTGCAATTCTATGATTCTTGTGAGTAAGGTGTTTTATATCTGAACAGAGGTGGCTGCACCATGAAAAACAGAAGAATACAACACTAAGCAAAGCTGGTGCAGCCACATTAACTTTGCTGCAGTGCTCTGAAGGAATCCCTCTGGATTACACCTAAAGCTGAGCACGTTTTGTTAAGTGAGTGTGCAGTTGGGTGTAAAGCATTTGAGAAGGAAGTCCTTCTTGTGGACAAATTTTCATGTGCAAAGCAAACTTGGCCTGGCTTCAGCATGGCCCTACTCCTGTTTTCCCCTCACCCATCTTTGGTGCCCTATTTCTTTGGCCCTTTGCAGCCAAGCATTTCCAGGCCATGTGTTTTCAGGAACCCTCAGGAAAGTGAATGAGCTGAAGTGTGAAGTCACTGTGCACTGGCTAAAAACATTTAGCCCTTGTGGGGATGCTCTCATTCAGGAATAAAGCCACCTTACATTGCTGTAACTAAATCCTCAGAGGAGGATTAAGCACTAAAGGCATTTTAATCCTAAATGAGAACCTGCACATGTGCTTTAATTTATGGTCACTGACTTCACACCTGTAGTTAGCTAACTTGCCTGCACTTCCCTGTATGTCCCTGTGTAGGAAAACTCTAATGAGCTGCAACTGGAATTTGGGTGATGTTGTTATTATTAGTTCTCTTTTTGAGGTTTCTGTAGTTTGGGTTTCAGTGCATTCTTTGTGGTTTGAGTTGGGTTTTTTCCCCCCTTTTTGGTCTTTTCAGTTTTGGTAGATAGCATGATTGATTAGAAGAATTCCAGATGGAATAATTTTACCTTCAGTGAAACATATGCTTTTTGGCCATTAGAACTATTTTGATGGGAATTGATGTGAAGCAGCCTCCACCTGTGGCTTGGAATAATTCTTTGAATGAGAGGGGACTCTTCCTTTAAGTGTACACTTCTTCGTAGAAATTCATAAGTCTAAATGCTTAGCTAAGCTACTGAAGTTACCCAGTTGGAATCCTAATGCTCTGTCTATAAACATTGAAAAAAGTAATTTTGTCTGGGTTGGTTCATATTAAAAAAATCTTTGGAGAAGTCTCTCTCTTTTTTGGCTAAAGACTTGAGTGTAGGAACAGACACAGAAACAGTCACCTAAACTTTGTTAGTGCAATGATTCCACTGTGCTGGTCTGCTTTTTTTGCTTCCAAAAAGGAACTCAGCCATGGCCTTTGTAAGGGGGAATCAAGACCACCTACACTGTTCCTTCATCAGCTGGAACTCCTTGACACTGAGGTGACTGCACAGAATGAAATGTGGGCAGAATTAGATCATGCTAATGCACCGATAACTTTCCTGGCTGGAAAATTCTACATTAACTTTCTAAGAACATCCAACAACACCCATTATCCTGAAAGCTGATTTCTGTGGGGAGAGGGAAGTGGATTCAGGACTGCCAGACTGGTGGAGGATCTGAAGCACAAATCTGGTGAAGACTGGCTGAGGAAATGGGAGCTGTTTAGATTAGAGAAAAGGAGGCTCAGGGAGGACCTTATTGTTGCCTCAAACTCCCTAGAAAGAGGTTGTAGTATGGGGAAAATTCATCTTTTCTCCCAAGTAACAAGCAATAGCACAAGAGAAAATGGCCTCAGGTTGCTCCAGGGGAGGTTTAGAATAAATATTGAGAAGAATTTCTTCACTGAAAGAGTTGTCAAACACTGGAACAGACTGTCTGGGAAGTGAGGGGATCCCTGTCCTTGGAAGTGTTGAAAAAAACTTGCAGATGTGGTACTTAGGGTCATGGTTCAGTGGTAGACTTGGCAGTGATGGGTTAAGGTTTGGACCTGATGATCTTGGAGGCCTTTTCCAACCTTAGTGATTCTATCATTATATGAATTTATCAGAAGACATCTGTGGCTTCAGATGCAGTGGTACTCAACAAAGAGGATTTGGGTTTAGAACAGAACTGGGAACAAAGGCACAGCCCCTGATCCTCCTGTGCTTTGGTTTTCACAACTGTTAAATAATATCTGTTCTTATTGTTTTGAAACCTCTGTTGACACTTGATGAATCTCAGGTATTTCAGGAGGGATGATTTGAAACATGAGTAATTTTAGATAATCTTTCTCCCTAAATAAATCTTTCTTCCTCTGACCTGGGGAGCCAAAAGTGATGAAAATTTCCATTTGGACTAGAGATTTGCCTAGTACTAAGCCCCTGACTGGGTTTCTGGGTTATAAAGTGAATATTGTTCTAATAATGATGATAAAATAATTATTATAACATGATCAATATGATACTTCATTCTGCATGAAAGGTAAATGGATACACCTTCCCATTTGTTGTTATCATTTACTAATTATTCCTGCAGCCAAAAATGTTTATTGCTCCATGGAACTAAAAGAGAAGGGGCTTAGGCTGAAACTGCCTCTCACTCATAATCACTTTCATCCACTAAAAAGGAGGGAAAATAGCCAAGATTCTCTGCTCAAAGGATTGTTTGGTTTTGATTTTGCTGTTGTTGTTGTTGATTACTTTATAAAGTCTGTAGGGCAAGTATAAAATGTTCTCACCTACACCCTGATACCTGGAAATCAGTATAACCTGGTCAATGACTCCAAGCTTTTTCAGGAGTTGATCCTCTTCTTTGCAATGTATGAGCTGTTGCCAGATTTTAAGCATGTGAGTGGTAGTGCCAGAAACATTGACTTCATCTGCCCTTAGAGCAAAGTGCACCCTTTCAAGGGTTTTTTAAGAATGGGTTGCTCTTTATTTCTAAATAATCAGAGAATTTGAATTCTATTGTTCATCTGCAATTCTCATAGAGCTTTCTAAAAGCAACAGAAAAGCCAAATTTCCACATGAAAACATACTCAATTACACACCAGAGAAGCAGAAAAACAAACAATCTTGAAACCACTGCAAGATGTAAAAACACACACTCCCTTTTTAAGAGGTGCCGAAGTAGCTTTCAAGTGACCATCAGCATTTAAAGCTGAAAGCTTCCTAGGCCTTGAGGCTTTTACACAGACTTCCCTTGACTTGAAAAGCCTGGCACTTTCATTTTAAGGTAATAATTAGAATAATATTTAAACTAAACCTTGAAGTGACATGTTATATTGCAGCACAAGCAGGTCAGTGTTGCAGGGAAATGAGAACACGCTGTTGTGAGCATCACTTTTCTGCTCTTCCTTTTGTCATTCACTCATTTAAATCATAGAGTTCAGCAGACCTCAAAACAATTTACAAAGGAATTACAATAAATTACGCTCATCCCTGTTTTCACAGAGAAGGAAACTGAGGCGGAGAAGTGAAGTAACTTGCCAAGTTTCTGTAGCAGGGCTGTTGCAGAGGCAGGATTCAGATCCTTGGGCCCATCATGGATGTTAGGCAGTGTTGTGTAACATTACGTGCAAAGTGTGTATTCTCTAATTGCTACAGACTAAATCCTAAGGAAATAATGAAATGCTATAATCCAAACTAATTGTACACCTTAGTAATTTAAGCAATACAAGAGGTTGGACTGAATACCATGCCAAATAAACCATATCATAAATACATTTGAAAATAAGAAAGAACTTGGGGTTTTTAAACATTTTTGAGGTCTTTGATAAATGTGACTTTGAAGTCACACGTGGAGGGCTGGAAGAGTGCTGTCTTTTATTTTGTCTGATCCCAAGGTTTCATACAACCCTGGGACTCTCATTTTCTGAGAGGAACCATAGGGTTCTCACTGCCTTCAGGCTCCAGGGCTTCTGTTGCTTTCAACAATACTAGTGATAAAATTTCTGGTTTGAAAAAACAATCCAAATCTATAGTTCTCAACCAAATAAAACTTAAGACAGTATAATAAAAATTCCGCAACCCTCACCTCCAGGTTCTGTCTTTATTCCATCCCTGCCCTTCAAGGAGGTGAATTCTGCTCCAGCTTGCACAGATGTGTTTCGTGGTGTAGAGAGGTACTTAAAGGGAGATGCATTTTTTCAGGCTGTGGTGAATTTGGCCTTTAGGTAGCAAATTCTTCCCTCTGTTACTCCACGAAAAGCTCTTGCACTTTTGCTGGGGCAGGGAAAGTCTTTATGTTCAGTGCCTGTGAAGAGCTGGGTGTACTGCGGTTCTGGGCCACATTTTGGGGCTCCTAGGCACTACCACACGCTGCATAATTAATATTAGTAATGAATAATAATAATAACAGCTATAATAATAATAATAATAATAATAATAATAATAATAATAATAATAATGTCTGAATAGGAGGGAACCCCATAACCTTGCCCTTGGGTGCCTGAGTAGGAAGCACAAGCCAAGGCAATCCAAGAGAGACACCAACAACAGGGTTACAGCAGCCCTGGCAGCTGCTGGCTTTCCTAATAAGCATTATAAATGTGGCTGGGAGAGAGAGAGGCAGTGCACAGCAATTTCACATTACTAGGCTCCACGTACAGGGCAGTGTACCATCACCGATGGAGTCATTTCAGTCTGGACTGGAAAACCAGTGGGAATTACTGCTCTGGAACACTTTTCATTGAAGGGACAGCAGCCCCAGGAACAAGCTCTGAGAGCAGCACTGGGGTGTAAAATGAATTGCAAACAACTCTTGCTTTACGTCTTCCAAATACAAATGCTTGAGTGATGAGACTCAGGCTATTATGGAAGGTTGCTCCGTGGTGCCAGCCAATTGGTTATCAGTGGGATGATTAACAGCTCTACCTGTCACCTCTTTATTCTAAGGAATGGGGCCCACTTTGGTTCTGGCAGATTCCCCACTGACCCTTAATTTGTTGCAGATTGCATCCTGATGAGGTGCTGAGCATCCTCACCTTCCGGTGATGACAGCACTTCTCTGAAATCAACATCTCCTTTAGAAATGATAACAAATGATGATTGAAATTTACATTTTTTGCTCCGCTGTTACTGTTTTTATTCTGCCTTCATATCTATACTTCTGGTGGTTCCAGAAAGCTGTTTGATACCTGCAGAGAGAAGGAACCTGATCTTTATGTCACTTTTTCAGGGTTTTTGACAGCACAACCTGTCCTTCCACAAGCAAAGCCCAGCATAACATCAGCAGCTTAGCACATATTTAGGTCCTCTGCTACACAAGAGAAAACTGAAACTGCACTGAGAAAGAAAAAAGGATTTGGCCTCATGTCTCAGTGCCAATGTGTCTCATGGTTTCTGTTTAACCTGGCATTTATTACCTCTCCCAGGAAGACCCTTGAAAGTGTCAGCAAAACAATTGTTGGCATAAGCAAATATTGTCTGGATAACGGGTTTCAGCACACCAAGCCAAATCCTGCCCAGTTCCAGTCTACTGTAAACTCAAAGAAACTCTCTTGAATTTTTTTGGCGTTAATGGGAAAGCAAAGCCCAGCTCTTCAGGGCCCTTCCCAGCCATTCCTGGAAGCGTCAATCTCTGCTCTGAAATCCACCACACCCTTGCTCTTTGCCAGCAACCAGCTCCTAGGTCACAGCCATTAACCTACTGCCAGTGCATTTCAGTCAGTTTTTATGCCCCTTCTCCTGTCTGATGGAAGGCTTTTCCTGAACTTCACTCCTCTGTTGTTTAGAAATCTTCAAATTTCCAGCCTTTACAGCCAGTTTGTTCTTGTGCCAACATTGTCCTTTTGCTTAAATACCTCATTTCCCTCCATGGCGCTTGCCCACCTTCCCCTCCCTAGGATGTATTTATAGAGAGCAATCATATTCACTGCTAACCAGTGCCTGCTCAGCACCTCTCAGCATAGGTCCCTGGCATCTGTCTTATAGACATGGCTTAAAGTGCTTCCTCTGTGTCTGAACGCAAATAGAGTTCCCACCCTGTTCCAAACATGGTGCTTGCACACGCTGGATCTGGTCCAAAAGGCCTCAGGATTGCCTATATACTTAATTTAAATGGCAACAAAAATAAATCTCAACCCAAGCTGTCTCATGGGACGGGTTCTTTGCAAACAATGGGGATCCGTGCCCTTCTCTCTGTTCCCTCTGTCTGAGAAAAAAAGGGCAACTCCAAGTTGCTGAGGCTGAATTCCCTTCCTGCCTGGCTGGTGCTCTCCCCCTGCCCTGCTCCCGGGGTCTCACTGGGGAGGGAAGCCCCTGCAGTGGTGCTGATAGGACTGGAGTTGTCTGGCTGCCAGGGTGAATCAGAACAGCTTCGTCTCTAACATCCCACCGCCTGTTAATTAATGCATTAATGAATTGCCTTCTAATTCCTATAATCATCCTTATTTTTGGGGGTGAGCAGGCTTTCAAGGTTGCACAGCTTGCCCAAGGCCACATAAGAAGTTAGTGGCAGAGCCAAGAAAGAAACCTGGGTGCCCTGACTCCTGGGCTGGGCCAAATTGCTCTCCTTTTGGTAAAACATCCTATGCAGCATTTCCTTCGCTCCAGCAAATGCACTCAGTGCGACGAAGCACCTTTTTTTTTTTGCCTTACAGCAAGACTGCAGCAAAGCGTGTAACAAACTGAGATTTGAAGCTGCCTTCAGCAGTTCCTAATCTCTGCAAACGTTATACTCTTTGTGGTAAGGAGCTTGGGAAGCTCTCCCTGCCTCCTTTGTGAAGGCAGATACGTGGAACTGGCAGGGTATTGTTTTCACTTCTGAGTCAAGCTCGACGTCTGTACGCAGATAAAACTTCCTTCAAAGTCAAGAAGAGTTTTGCTGAAGTACATTAGCCCAATTTGTTTTTAACTATGTTACTTCACTGACATAAACAAGTACAAACTAGTGCTAATGCTATAGGCAGCCAGTACAGCTACTACAGGGGGAACTGGTTTGTGATCTGTTAGTGCATTGATAGGAAAACTGTCCAGTTCTGATGATCAAATATATTTTCCTCTAATCAATATTTTCTTTTTTTCACTTGTACACAGTAATGCTTGTTTTTGCACTTTTAAGTTAAAAATAACCTCCCCTAACTTCATGTGTAAACATGAATGGGATTATTTTCAGTATGTTTGATATTATCATTATTATTTTTTATTATTTCACTATCATTATTATTCAGAGTTCATCGCAGAGGCAACATTTCAAGACAAATTAGGCAGAATTTATATTGACCAAATCCATCCTAGAGCTGCTTCATCACCTTTAAGTGACTGATCTTGAGATGGTGTCGTGGACTTTGCATATAAAGTGACATTTACCTTATTTTCAGTTTCCAGTGTCATTGTTACTCACCAGGGAAGCCCATCAAATGAGAATCTAACTAACAGAAATATGCATTTAATTTATTATATGGATTAATTCTTCCAATACACTCATATTTCCTGTAGAAGGTGGAGGACCCAATCTAGATGTATGGCTATGGTTTTGGGTGGGATATTTTCGACAGAAAAAGAACATTTTTGGAAAGAACCTGTATATTTTAGTACTTTTTTATTTCTTTCAAAACATGAAAAAATCTGAAGCGGCACCAGCATTGCTGATGGTCCTGCTTGTTTTCTGCTTATGACTAAATTAGAAGGTGGTCTCAATCTTGTATTAAACTTTCTATAATATATCAAAATTCAACCGTTTTCTCCTCTGTATTGCAGAAGTGGGACTTTGAATGTCTTGTATTCGAGGTAAAAAACAGAACTGTAAAGTCCCACCTCCCAAATGCAAAGATTTTAATCACTCCAAGATCTGCTCAGCTGGCAGCTTCTTCCCCATGAGAGGACCAGACTGGGATGATGGGTTGAAAAGTGCTGTTCTCGCTGCTTGCACTGCTGCATGACAGACGACACAAGAGGGCTGTTGGGGATTTATGGAGAAGAGTCCATGGAAGAAGTCCTAAAGAAAGAGATCAGAGGAGGAGGCAGAAGGGAGGCTCCTGCCTGGTGGTGTGAAGATTGCTGATTCAGGGCTGCAGCCCTTGCAGGAGTTAGTGTGCTCTGCAGTGTGAAGGGAGCCAAGCCACTTATGCAATATTAATATTAATAACTGCTTTGCACTTCTATAGTGCCTTTCATCCGAGGATTTCAAAGCGCTTTACAAACATTAATTAATTAAGGCCCATAACACCCTGTGAGGTAATGCAAGTAGATATTACAGCTCATGCAGAGGCCAGAATTGCCAGCATTACAGGTATAATCCTCTAGCAAGAGTTAACTTATTCTTGAGCAAGCTTTCTTACTTATAGGCATAAACAGGCTTCCCTTTAACACCGAGCGTGTCTTTTTTTTTTTTTTCCTTCTTCCCCTTGATCCGTCAGTCTTCACACAAGCAAAACTCCCACTACGAGGCAGCCAAATGAGGTGAATGAGCAGTACTTCCA
Organism: Certhia americana; assembly: GCA_018697195.1. NCBI lineage: Eukaryota > Metazoa > Chordata > Aves > Passeriformes > Certhiidae > Certhia > Certhia americana. Next base: position 2,934,813 of record CM031879.1, read on the forward strand.
TCTCCCAGCTCACTGCTTCCTCTTTGATCATCTGATAAAATTGTAGGATATTGAGAGGCTGCAGAGTTGTGTCACATATTAGTGTCCTGCTTCTGTGGGGTTTCCCTGTTCTAAATATACTTTGCACCAGGGAGATTAAAAAAGGAAGCAAACTAAAATATGTTTTATGGCACCTCTTATCAGATGACCTCCCAACAACCTGCAGACATTAGCTAATGTAGCCCTCATTGCAGCTGGTCATAAATGCCATTAGTGCCATTTTAGCCAGGGAATTTTTAACCATTCCCAGCTCCTGTATTTCAGGACTAAGTTTGGGGCTGGTGAGGAAGAGGTGGACTCTTAAATCTTCTGCTCTGTTCAATGCAGACCCTCATTTAATTCTGGTCTTGCATTTTGTCAGCTCAACATTTTACCCATCCAGTTTTCAGCCTGCCTTTTTCTCTACGGGAAGGTGTGGGATGCTTTTCCATCCATTCCTGTCCACTCCACATGGGACTAGAGTAGCATCAAGCTGAGTGAGATACATTCCAGGCAGCTCTGAGTGCACTTACAAAGGATTCCTGTTCCAAAATCCAGCCTTGAGAACACACTGAGACCTGGGTTGACATCTCTGGCCACGCTGAGTCACATCATACATTTAAATATGCTGGCACATGTCCCTCAGTCCATCCTGACAGGAGCAGACCTGTCCAAGGGGAAGCCAGGTGGTTGGAAAAGCCATATTTGTGCTCTCATATTCCAGTGCTCACAGGTACTCCATGGTCTGTGACACACAGAAAATCGCTGTTTATTGTGTTTGCCACAAAATACCCATTTTTCTGCCATTAGTCCATTTAATCATCTTCATTCTCCCTTTGGGGTTGATGGAGCTGACCCCTCCAGCTCCAAGCTCTACACACAAGGGAAGTGTCATGTCCATCCCATCTGACCATTTTGGTAACCATCCATTGAATCTGGATAGGCACAAAGGGATCTTTGGAGGGAATTAGTCCAGAGCGCAACTTCTCTAGGATTTGTCCATTCAACTGCATTCTGAAACTGCACAGACATTAGCTAATTAATGTGGTGAGTTCACTAAACCAATTAATTGCATTTCTTTCTGGGAGTGGGCTGGGCCTATCAGTCATCTTCATAGAGTGCCGTTTAGGGCGTTAAAAATATTCTCTTCATCAAATTAAACTTTATTAAATAATAACTCCTTCCAAATTCTGGGCTAGGAATGAACAACGTCACTCTAACCACAAGAGCTGTTTATTGCGCATAAACTTCTTTTACTGCCCTGCCAGCTGTGATAAAACCAATTCAGATGCATATTCTCAGTACAGTAAGCACTTTCTCCCCTTTCATAGTCTTGCATTAACCCAAAGTCTCCATCCTTTTGTGTAGAACTCCCACTGAAATCAATGGGAATTTTGTGTGTGCAAAGAATGCAAGGTTGGGAAGTTATACATCCTCATGTTGGCCAGCAAAGGCATTGTGCTTGCCACAAGGGGCTTTTTGGCAGGCAAGAGAGTGTTTTGCATTTTTCAAAGACAAGCAGAACTGAAGAAACACTTAAAGGCAAGGGGAAAAGAATTGTCTTTTAATTTTGATTCTCCTTAATTCTAAAGAGAGCCTGAAAAAAACCTCTTTTTAATTTAAAAGAATTTTAAGACTTGTCTTTTAATAAAATCTTTTTTTTAAGTTTAAGAAATATCTTTGTTTTATGTAACTTCTCAGAACTAATATGTTTATCTGTTAGAAGACATCTTTAGTAAGACTTCTTTTTCCCTCAATATTTGTTAGACAGCAAAGTCAAAAGGTACTAAAATAATAGCAATAATGACAATTGTTTCTCAAACAATTCAACAAAATTATTTTGGTTTTAGGTTTTAATACCTAAATTTCTGCTTTATAACTCTAATTAAAAAAAAAAAAAAAAGAGCTGGGGAACTCTGGGTTTTTTGGTTTATTTTTTTGTTAAAGTTACCCCAGAAACATTCTATTTTAAGATATATTGAGCACCATGCAGTGAACACCAGGTCTAATTCTTGGAACTCAAAAAATCCTCATATATTAGTAATTTCTCTGCTGTAATTTCATCCTTGAAGATCTACTTGATATTGATTTATGGCTGCTTAGGAGTAAAAGCAGCATTTCCAAAGTTTTAGTAAGAAAAAAGGACACAAATATATGTGCCACTGTCCAAATGGTCTAGACCTCCAGTCCCCACTCAGCAACCAGCCTTGTTTTGTGATCTGAAGTTGTGGATACTCCATGACTGGAACTGGTCAAGCCCAGCTTGTACAGGACCCTGAGCAGCCTGGTCTAGTGGAAGGTGTTCCTGCCCATGGCAGGGAGGTGGAATTAGATTATTTTAAAGATTCCTTCCAACCCAAATCATTCTATGATTCCACGATTCTTTGATTCTGCATCCTCTGGTGCTCATGAGGTCCAAGAACAGGTCTCAGTGGCCCTGGCAGGATGTGGCCCCAGAGGGGCTAAGGAGGGAGGGACACATAACATTCTCTCCCATTGAGGAACCCCTTTGCCTACTTCATGGGTAGTTCTTCCAACTACTTGGCAGCTGTCTATCATTACTCAACTCCAAACACACTTACCCATTAAAAAAAAAAATTCACAGGTCTTGACTGATTGTAGCCTTTGAAGGAACTTAAGGAAAGAAATTTCTTGGGAAATTTTGTCATCCCTTCCCCCCACCCCTTTGTTTTCCACATCACGCTCCACATTTCTGCAGCAAGGCTTGAAGTTGCTCAATGACTCATCTCTTTTGGCTGATCTGTGTTCCACCAAAAGTGTTTGACCTCCACAAGGAGAGCTGAGTAGCCAAACTCTTTTTTGTGTTCCTTTTTTGTATTTTTTTTGCCATCCCAAGCACCTAAAATGCAGGCATTAGAGCACCTAGCTTGCACATACTTTAGTCTTCTCATTGGATCTGTCTTTTTAGTTTTGTGACTCTTTCAGAAACACCAGCCTTAGATGGAAGAATCTGCTTTACTACCTCTAGGATGTTTATGTTGAAACTTGGTAACACAACGATCCTGCTTCACAGCTTCTTCAACTCATCATTCCTTTTATTAATTAAATGAGGGCAAATTATATGAAACATGCTAAGATTAACTTGGAGACTCTTGGAAGAACTACAACCAATTAGAATGATAACTAAAAATAAATTCATATCTAAAAGAGAAAGAAACCTAAAAGACCACAGCAGGCCACAAAACATTGTAAGAACTTGAAAATAAAGCTGCAGGAAAAAAAATCAATTGCATTGTGGTCAATATTAATCTCCCATCAATAAATACCATATCTTTCACTGCTTATGGTAATTGCCCCAGTGATTCCCCTTAAAGTGGTTCTTGAGCTCATAGAGGGCATGTTGATAGCATCTTATCAGGTCTCAAAGCAATGGTGTGAAAGCACAAATAGGAATCTCGGCCTAGGCTGAGAAAATATGCGGTCTTTAAAATGTGCTGATTTGACAAAAGGTTGTTGTTTCTCACAGACATTAGTTTTTTTCTCCTTAGTAGATAATTCTTACAGAGGGATCTTTGCAGCATCTCTCTGGCATTGCTGCTCAGCTTGACATGAGGTTGATTTTCCAGTAAAAAAGTAAATATTGAAGTAAAACAGGTCCAAACTCCAATTGCTTCTTCAAACAGACTTTTTCTGGAATTGTGGCATGAATGCATTGGGATGGCGTGTGACTTTTCATGGGTTTCTGCCTGAGGGCTGCTGCTTTCTTCAGCCTGAAAAAATGGCAGGAAGGAGCTCATGCTACCGTGAAAATGTCGTAAAAATGGTTGTCACACCAAAGGGAAGTGGGCTTGGTGGTTTTGGTTTATTTCTTTTGGAAAGTGTTTTGAGTCAGAGCTAACATCCATGAAACCTGGTTGCTGACCTTAATTGCCTCTTGGGAAGTTGGCCCAGTGTCACATTTGCTGTGTATAAAATGGCATTCTCAATTTTCATTTGTTACCCAGAGCCCATCAACTTTCATGGATTTTAAGAATTATCCAGCTGAATCTCTCTTCATGCTTTTTTTTGCAGCCAGGACCTGTAAGTTTTAAGACTAGCTCCTGCAGAAAATGACTAAGTGGCCATCAATGTAGAGGGCACTGTTTGGATCTAGAAAGTTTGCAACTTTCACTACAGAAGAAATACTTTGCATGCATATTTTGCCAATTCTTAGATGACCCTGGCTATTTTTTTTACTGTGCAGCTCACAAAATGCTCATAGTGCCCATAAATTATATGTGGCAGATGGGATTTGTCAAATATAAAAAGATTTCTAGGAATCTGTTCAAGTAGTACCATAGAAAGTCAGGCAGCAGAAGAGAGGCACATAGGGATTTTCAGGCAACATCCTTCCACTGGATATACTGAGCATGATCTTGTGAATATTTCATGTATGTGTGTTACTCTTCCTGATGACCACACACAGAATTTGATGTCCTTGTGTTCGCTCACCAGTGAATGCTATATTTTGCTTATTATTTAGATTTCCTTAGGCTTAAATGGCATTTTCTAGATTTTACAGAAATGTTCCAGAATTTATCCCTTCCAAGGTGGCATGTGCTGTTTGAAATTAAACTAAAAGACATCTCTTTGATGTTACTTTTCATTCTAAACTTAGCCATCGCATGCCAAAGCCCCACTTTTGATTGAACACAGCTTTCTTCGTTTTTGTAAGTTTTTTTTTTTAAAGTAAAGATCTCATTAAAAATTAAATTTTCATTCCCCTCTAATGTATCAGCAAGATTACAGAACTCTGATTTACTGTTAGGATCGGAAATTAACTTCAAAAGACAAGAAATGGAAAGTGGTGGCTTATTCATGGCCATGGCATATTACAGCAGTAAGAGAGAGAGTGATATAGTGATATCAGAAATGTATTTTTCTCTCAAATGAAGAAACCTATATCAATTCATTTCACACCTGCATATTTACTTGCATTTCAGGACACTTTTCTACCCTAAGTAAACATCTGGGATAAGTCAGAAGCTGGTATTATTATTGTAAAATATTCTATAAGGATAAGAATATAGATAAGAAATAGAAGATAAGAAATTTCACTTTTCTGATGCATCCACTGCCAGGCATTATTCCCTATGGTATTTTTTTAAGCTAAATTAGGCAAAGTATTGAGGGTTTTGGCTTGCATCCAGATGCACATTTAAACCCATTCTTGACAGTAAGCTGCAGTGGTCCCATTGAACCTGGTTATATGTCATAAAGGAATTATGCATTGAATTGCCCAATTGGGTCTGAGTCAGGGTGCAGGATATTTTGAGGATCCAGGCCATCCCACAGTCACCTCTATGGTTTCTGAGTATCTGCCTTAAGTCATTCAATTTTTTGAAATGGCATCTCTGTTGTGGTATGTTATCCCTCTTTCCTTCATAAAAACCTTTATTGAAGTTTCAGCTCTGTCCTTAAGGCCTGATCCAGACCAGGATAGGAGGCACTGCATTCCCAGCTGTTCTTGGAGCTGGCTGAAGTCATCCACAGGGATTCAGGCATCTTGCTGGAAGAGGTCCTGTGCTTACCCTGCTTGTTTTTAGCTCTGTGGACTTTTTTGAAGGGTAGACCTGGTGAAGAAAGCTCACAGTCCAGAGAGATTCACCACTAGAGAAAGTTTATCACTTGCAGAAGCTGACAACACAGGGGTGTTTAATGCTTATTCCAGATGGGACAACTCATAGCAGTACCTGTGCCCAGAATGGACCCCAAACTCAGTGTTAAGGCCTCATGTCAGTATGTGAAGTGCATTTAATACTTTAGAAAAATACTTCCAAAGTCCTACACTGAGCAGTAAATTGTCAAGAAAGAAAACACCAAATGGAAGTGCCCAAGCCAGGGCTGCAGGGAGATATGGCTGGGAAAAGTAGGTCCCAGCCTTCACCTGAGCAGGTCTTCAAAGGACTAAGCAAAGTCAGCTTTGTTTTGCTCCCTTCAAAAAAAACACAGTCACCAAAGGAAAAGGAGGAGCCTCTCACCATTTATGTTGTAGTTCAGTGGTTAAAACCACTTGCCCAAGAAAAGCAAGACAAGTTTTGGGATTGCCTCTGCCTGGGAGGTTCAAACCTACATTTCCCAATTGCCATGGGAGTACCCCAACCACAAGACTGCAGGTGACGCTGGGTGGAGAAAGCATTTCTGCATTCCTTGGTCAAGCTGTGGGACTGTGCAGGAAAGATGAAGAGATTCCCACAACCCTTTGTGAGGAGAAAGAGATGCTGGGCTTCTGGGGCATTTTCCCTTTTGTGTCAGCCTGATATCTGTTTATCTAGACACAGTATGAGATTTGGATTTCGGAAGGGGGAGTGATAATTTCAGGAGTGAGTCAGAGAAACATTTAATGAATAAAGTATTTTCCCCTAGAGATTATACCCTCTACATCCTTCAAATCTCAGTCCATAAAAATGTAGTGCAAAATACTCATGAAAAAAAAAAAAAAGAGGAAAAAAAAAAGGAAAAAAAAAAAGAAATTGAAATTTAAGACAATCCTCTTTTTAAACCCTAGGACATGAACACGTGTTCTGCTTGTAAGTCACCTTGGGGTACCGTGACTCCTTCATTGCTTTCTCTCTACTCATCAACACAGTTTGAAGGAGGAAACAAATACTTTCTCCTTCCCATGCCCTGGATCTCACCCTCACCCAACAACCCAGAGTTTAGGATGGTTTCATGGGAAATGGGAACTCTGAACCCCTGGGGCTGAGGAGGGCCCAGGACCCACTGTCCCGGTTCCTGGGTGAGTGCTTTAATCCTGGGGTTATTACAGGAGCAGAGGGCTCTGTCACTGCTTCCTCCTCCCCTGCCAGCTGCATTTAAAAGAAGAAAGCAACTACGACTGCATTCTTGAAGGGTATGATCTTGTGAGGGAGGTAAGTGTGTTCCCAGAATTTCTCCAGGATTGGGTCCCTCAGGGGACTCTGGTGCCACCTTGCCTTGCCATGCTGGGTCACCGTGGGGCTGCCCAAGCCAAGCCAGGCACTCGGTGAACAGAGGTACCTCCAGGGCAAGATGGTAGATGGAGGAGCTTGGAGATTTTTTTTGGGTGCTGAAATTTCCCCAATTCTTTTCTGTCAGATGTCATCAGCAAACACTGAGGTCTTTTAGGAAGGGTAGCCTCCATGGAGCCCTTTAATGTACACCCAGAATTCCCTTTCCAGGATATGCTCTTCTCTTCACTAATCATAAAGAGAAGCTACAGAGGTGCTTTAATGCAGGGTCCTGATCACTTAAAATTACATGTGGGCTTCAGTATAGTAACTTTACTCTGTAAAAGGTAGATACAGATTAAATGTAAAAAGGAAATTCTTTGTGAATGGTGACACACTGAAACAGCTTGCCAAGACAAGCTGTGGATGCTCCATCCCTGGAAGTGTTCTAGACCATGTTGGATGGGGTTTGAGCAACCAGACTTAGTGGAAAGTGTTCCTGCCCATGGCAGGGATGCTGAAACTGGATGATCTTTGCAGTCTCTTCCAGCCCAAACTATTCTGTATGCTTGGACTGAAGTATGTGGGCTTAAGCACTGGGCTTAGGTATGTGCTTAAGTGATGTGCCTCAGGTAGGTTAAAGACAGGCCTCTCTGTGTACTTATAATTGTTTTCCTCTGTTACCCACTGTGAAACAAAAACAGTTCAATAAAAATGGTTCCCTGTGTGTGCTAAAGCAACATGGGACATTAATCTGGAAAATAAGGCCATGTCTCCACTGAGATCATACGGGATCCTTTTTGTCTCACCTAACGCGATTTCCCAGTTTACAAGATGGAAATAGCTTTCCTGTGACTGAAGGCGTCTTTCACACACTGTTTCTTTAAATTATCATTTGCAATCCCTCAAAGAGAAAGAGGCAAAGGAAACTGGGTGGGAATTAGTTGCTCCTTCACGTACATTGCACTAGTTACTGTGTGGGAGGATCATTATTTCTAATGATGATGGATGGTTCCTATATGAAAGGGTTTTTGCCTGTGTTGTTCCCCAAGCTGGAGCAAGAAAGGGTTACTATTTTAATGAGAGAAGCTGAAATACAATTTATTGAGAGGGATGAAAAAGAAAAACCATAAAAGCTGAATCAAAACAAATGGAATGCTTTACCTGATCACATTTATGGCGTTGCTGTTTTCATAAGGTGCACACACACACACACACACACACACACACACACACACACTTCAGCTGTTCTGTGAAACCTCTTTTTTCCCTCGTATCTTCAGAAGACAGTTTTCTCCAAATAAATATCTCCAATACCCACTTTTACTCAAAACACAAAGAGGGGGAAATGTGGCTACGAAAAGCTTTTACGCTGACAAATTTTAACAGCCCCCGACAGAGCCCGTCTCTATTGCGTAATGACAGAAACCCGACACCTTATCACACCGATGTGCCACTATTACTCGGGGCCCTGAAGGTGCTACCCAAAACAATGGCAAAAAAAAATCTGCTAAATGGGGACCCTCATACCAACACAGCGTAAAGGCATTGGTTTATTCCAATCCATACTCAGCTGATTAAACTGAGGAGTTGTCATGAAGATAGGTAGATAATAGGTTGATCATATCTTCTTTTTTTTTTTTTTTAATAATTGTAGCCTTCTAACTTAACATATTTTGACAGTGGAGTATATTAAAAGCCATTAAAACAGCTGTTTTGCTGTAGGGAATATTACTTGTGGGTTGAATGCAGAGATATGTGTAGGTATTTATTCAGTAATCAATCATAGAGAGGAAAGACCTCGAATTTCAGTTGGAAGTTTTTATTTTTATCCTTTTCCTTACTACTGGTCTTTAAACCTGCTCTGAGGAAAGCTATACATGCCCGGCTGGTGCTCATCAAAAGCAAGCAATCACAGCTAAATCAGCATGCAAAATGCCACTCAACCTTGGGCCTTTATTAAAATTTGCTGGGACTCAATTTGAGATAGCGATCGTTCTTATTAAAAAGCAAAATGTAAGATAGTTTTTTTATATAAATCTCTGGATGGAATGGAATTGTTAATCAGCATAGGCTGATGTGATTTCTCTGTTGCAAATCCTGCCGAGGGCTCAGAAGTGGCACATTACCATAATTCCTAGGCTAGAGCTGGCAGCTTGAAAAAGACCTGCAAGAATCTTTAAAATGCTTAAGCAAAGCTGTAAGTCACAGCAAACAACACACACTGGAGATGGTTACCACAGGTTCGTTGTGTTATATAACAAAGTTTCTTCCTTCGGTCTGTTCGCTCGTACCACAATTTGCTTCTTTTGTTGGGTAATTGTTTATGTTTTCCTTAGAAAAAGGATAACAAAAAAAATTCTAAATCTAACCAAAGCTCTGTAATTTCCTCTAAAACCCAACCTATTTTTATACAAACCCCTCTGCTGTGTTATGAATTTGATATGTGGCATCACTTGACTAATTACATATATACATATATATTTTTACCTACAAACTAGCACCAATTATTTCAGGATCAGTTTATCATCTTCTTATTCCCCATGTACTTTCCTGTTCTTATGCTGGTGCATTTCAGCCCTGAAGTTTGAAATCTGCAGGTCAGCAGTAAATATATCTTCATGACTGTTTTGTACATTAATTTTAAGATATTGTTGAGCTATTTGTTATCCCAAACACTAATACAATTGAACTACTATTATAATTAACAAGGAACACTAAGTAATGCAAATGACAATTATTTTGTATGATTGAAAACATGATGTCAATCACTGCAGATAGAAAACTCCACAGATGAACTCTGCATGACCAGTATGATTATGTTTTATCTTTCATATTATTACAACATTCAAAGTCTGATGTTGTGCCTATATTAGACACTGCACAAATGTACAACAAAGAAGAACTGTGTTTCTACATTTGTTTTATTCCATCTACAAATATAAAGAACAAGGGATAATAACCAGTAAAGCGTGGTCCATACAAATGTCGTAATATCTCACTGGTAACACATTCTGGAGGCTATGGCTTCAATAAGAAATATTTTCATTGACTCATATGCTTTTGGCTCAGGATCCAAGACAAATGGTTGGATGCTTTCTTCTGGTCTTTAATCAGGAATGCACAAGAGAGAAAGAAAACAGAGTTTTTTAATGAGGCACTTCTACCTTGATATTGCTGGTCCAAATCTCAGGCTAGTAATGGACAAAAGTAATTTTTTTTATTTTTTATTTTTTTTAGTTTGGGGTATGGGAGATAAAGATGTTTCTCATGGTCCAATTTTCATGGGACATGTGTCCATCAAAGAAAAGTATCTTTTCCCAGGACTTTGTTGAAGTGTTCTGTGTTAAGACACTGAAAACTCATTGCACAAAGGGTGAGCTACCTGTTGACTTGTGGGACAGACAGCTTTTGCAAACTGATGCATACAGAAAGAGAAAGCTTGTTCTGATGTTCCTCCGTACCTGCCTTGAAGATTGTGAGAACAAATCGGTCATAGATTACTGCCTGATAGTCATGAGCAAATTTTAATTCCAGCGTGCAGGCACTCCCTTTGGAAGGGAAAGACAGGCTCAATTGCACATGGAGAGACAGAATCGCAACCTTGCAAAAATCAGAGACTTTGTTTTGAGAGCCAAACAAAATTGAATGTGTTCCCCCCACACACATACATACACTATCATCAAATATTATCAATTTAATTGCTCGGCTCCTGCAGCTGTGAGCACAATATATCAGCTTGACGGGAATGGAATTCGTAATTCTGTAAGACACGTTCAAAAGTAAAATATTGAGCTAAATTTTCAGCTAATGAGAATCAGCATAGTTCCACTAACCTCAGATAAGCTACTGAGCAAGCAGGAATCGTTCGAGTTCCTCTGACTTAGTTGGAATGCCTTCACTCGATTCAGCAGAGGAATATAAATTTACTCCAAGAATTTTTGTTTCTCCACCTTTTTGGGGATCTAATATATCCAGTGCTTGAAACGAGCCAGCACAATGTGATACACCCCAGCAGATCTTCTCCAAATATCAGCAGCTCTGCTGGGGAACTGCTCTGGCAAACTCTGTCACGGGATGCTGTCGATGTTTAAAATCTGCGCGGCTTAGGGGGGCCACTGGAGAAGTTAATGGAAGTGAAGCCTATTTAAAATTGTAAAATATGAGGACAAATATAAGGACATGATCTCTGGCTCAGAAGCTCTCAATCTGCAAATTTCTGGCATATTTGGGAAGTACCATCATCTGCCTGCACTTTTCTTATGTTCTGTGCATGTTTGCTTTTGGCCTTTATTAAAACAGGATCCTAAGTTGAGAGGACCTTTGCTTTGGACAAGTATTGCTGATTTTAGGTTCCCAGAAAATGGATTATGGACTAGAAATGTTTTGTTCCTTGTCAGAGTTTTTGTTCCCTTTTCCCTCACTCTAACACAGAGTTTCCCCATTGTTTGAGCACTTAAATAAAAAAAAAAAATAAACTCCCAAACTGTTAGGACAATAAATAGAAGAGCATACACTTCACATACACATTTTTAGCTATTCTAGGAACAAGATGAGAATGGGAATGTGTACCCTGGATACATTTCCCACTACGTACCATCCTACCAGATTGCAGAGTTTAGTAATGGAAATTTTATGAATTAGGTAAAACATTTGTCTTCTATGCTTTAGTCAAACTATTGTCTCTAAAGATGAAGTCTCAATTGTCTATAGCTGATATAGATATGCACACATAGATATATTTACATATATAGGTATACCTATATACTTATATGTGTATATATATTACTAGAAAAATGAATTCTTTTATCTCAGAGGTAGTAATTTGTGCCTGCACAAAGGAGATGAAAATAATAACTCCTTTCCCTTGATTTCCTGGGCTATTATTGATTTACTTAGGTGCAAAGCCATGAAGAATTGGGCCTTTTGCATTTAATTCTGTGTGTTTCCCAACTATCACCATGTGACCTATATGAATGAAAGTTTAGCATTCTTGAAGGGTTATGTAAATGTATACATTAGTGAATAAACAGATGGCTTTTAATGAAAAACATCTTTTCATGAGCAATGTCACACTGATTTGATTTTTTGTTTATAGTGTCTTTGATGTAATGGAAAAATGAATAGAGCTGAGTTTACAAAGCCGAAGTTCAAGTGGACATCCTTTAGAAAGGTAAGAAAATTGACAATGCATCAACTAGTGGTAGGTGAACTAGCATAGCCAATTTTTTATTGCTAGTACTTGAGAACAAAAATATGTGGGTTCTGATCCAAGGATCTTTGGCTGCCCAGCAGATCTGTTTTCTGGGCATCAGAAATGCCCCGGCAGATCGAGGAAAACAGCCTCATTTTTCATTTTGAACAGCAATCAGATTGGAAGAGACAGAAATTATCTCTCAGGAAAATAAAAATAAAAAAAAAAAGATAAAAACAAAACAAAAGAAAAGCCAAAGGAAAAACCTACCTCCCCCCTCCAACCTAAAAACTTAAAGAGACATTTTGTTTATTTCCATTTGCATCAAGTCAAAATGGAACAGGAGTTTAGATGCCTGTGCTGCATTTATTTACTTTTTTGAATGACTGGATTTTTTAGAATCAGGTTACGCAGCTGGACTTCACATTGCATTTGCTGCGGCTGCTTCATCAGAAATGCTGGTAGTATTTGTCAGCCTGGAAGTGTCTTGAGGCTGCTTCTGAGAGATACAAGGAGGCAACTGATAAGGAGAGCATCAGAAGGGCAGTTAATTGCCTCCAGTCTCTCGGTGCCGGGGAATATTTAAAATCTATGGGATTAAAGGCAGATTAAAAACTGTGGAAGCAGGAGCCCAATAGCGCTGAAAGATCATAATCAGCAAGGGTAATGGCAGAGCAAAAATGAATGTGGCAAATAAAATGACAGATAGGAAATTCAGATCCGCTTCTAATGCTCGAAGTTCCATCTTGTAAGCACAATTCATCTACGTGTAAATCATTTTTTGGCTTCAAGCTTATCAGCCAATCGGTGAATTAAAAATGCTCTTTCCTTGGAGGATTAAAGAGGTTGATTGAAGTCAGTGTGAAAACTGGCTAATAAGTCTGGAAATGTCAGGAGGGTGCTTCATAGGAACTCAGTGTACTTTTTCTATCAGGGCTATGAAACAGGAAGTTTGAAAAGCTCTGTAGTTCTGTTACTTTGAGAAATGCTTTTGTGTTTTTTGTTTTTTTTTTTTTTTTTTTCTCCCTCCTGTGTGTCAGAGTGTCATGCAGAAATATTTTAATTTGCAAGATGAATGGCGATAGATGCAAATGTTGAAAAATGAGATTGGGTGAATTCACTAAAATATGCAGAGAAGTAAGAGAAATTTCATTTCAGAAAGCACAGTGAATGCATATCATGGCCATGGGAAGTTCTAGGTTCCAGGCCATGAACTGCTTAGACATGTCCCACCTCTGAGAGAATGTTTAAACTTTTGCATCTTTTCCATGCTTAAAAAATTAGCATAGGAGGTGAGGCTCGGGATTGTTTTAAGGCAGCCTCTCTGCTAAACAGGAACTTCTAGGGCATCTCCTGACACTGTGCATATACAAAAAAAATACACTCCCATTACATATGAACACTGTCCATCAGTGCTGTTAAAAATTGAACAAATTTCTCAGAGCTTTACATGCAAGAACTGTACTGCTAGTGTTTCCACAAGCAATATTTCCATCTGCAATGCCCACACTGGTAAATGCAAATACACTTCCGTAAGTATATTTGGAGATTTGGACCACAGCTGTCTGAAATGATTCCTCATATTGATTTGTAGACTAATATTCTTCCTTTGTTTCACCTTAAAATCACAAAGGGGTTCAAAAATGTCCTCAAACAAGAGAATTTTCTGGAGGGGAAGATGCTACCTGGACATACCAGTTTCTCTGCTCCTGGGCTCACATCAAAAAGAAGTCAAGGGATAAGTTTGTGGGAGAACCCACTGATTAATCCTATCTTTCTTTAGAATAGGGAGAATTAGCCCTTGGGGTTGTTGGAGCCATGAAAGACAGCAAGTGAATAAGGATGCAAATGTGGTAAGAAAGGAATTGATCATCAGCATCTCAAGGACTGAGACTAAAGAACTTCTCCATCTCAATTTCATCTCCTGTTCCACATAGGAGTCTGGCGTGCTACACAATAAGAATGCATCCATGTCCTATCTCACCCACCCCACGACCCAGATATGTCTGGCCAGTCAGCTGGTGGACAGTTACTGGGAGATCCATGCTTTGTCAGCAGCTTTTGCTGGGCTCCGACATTTTACCCCAGGTACATGACTCATTTTGTGGTCTCAGCAGGACCAGATGTCCCCAGTATGCCCTTTCTCTCTCTTCCATGTGATTCTGGGGAATATTGACCCACAAAAAATTTAAAGTGTTAAAAAAAAATAGAAGAAGATAATTTGCTGTAAGGAAATCTTGCTTATGGTTAGGTTACATGGCCCAGAAAATGTAAAAAAACCCAACACGAATGGAATCTTTACCTGCTTCTGGTCTCTAACATTGTTCACTACATCCCCTCCTTGACTTTGGAACACTGAATTGGCAAGCTGGCCCACATTTTCATGCATTGTTTTGTTCACAACCACCACCAAAGAAACAACAAAGATGCCCACAGATTTAAAAATGTTATCTCACAGCTCTCTGCAGCTCCCTGATTCCCGACTCTTTGATACAGGCACCTCCGGCGAGGAGAAGCGATGGAGACACTGGATTCCTCTCCCTGCTGTGAGATGTAGTTCTGTTCTTTTTTGCCCTATGACTGATTTTCATATGAAAGGCTCTAACTAGAGCAACTCTAACCCAGAGCCCACGCTGGCCAGCTGAGAGCATAACCACGAGACTGCAAGCGGTGGTCTACGTGCGTCTGGGTTCTGGGAGGTTCCTTTGATCTCCCTATGCCCCCCGGAATGCACTTCTGTGCAGCGTCAAGAAGAAGAGACGGCTGAACATCCTATCTCCCCAATCTCAACCTCATTTTACCCCCATTGGTTTGGGCCCTCTCTTGGGAGGTGGGAAATGTGGTTTGGATCCCTCCAGGCTGAAGAAAACACTGAAGCCAGATTTCTCACTTCATGGGCCAGCGATTTTGCTAACTTGTCTCCTGATTAAAAAAAAAACAACAAGGTGTGTGCATCCCTGTCTTGGTCCGTGTTTAAAAAGAGTGAGCAAAGCTCAGCTCTGAGTGCTTCCAGATGTCTCCCCTCAGGAGTGGGCTCGGCCCTCTGGAACCTAAGTGGAGGGAGATATTTTGCTTTGCAGACCTGATTCATGTACTTTAGGATGGTTTGGAGTTTGGGCACACCCTTTGTGCTCAGCATTTCCAAATTGGCTTGCTTTCCGTGGCTTCCGAGGCACCGCATGGAGTTTTGCCCCAGGGCTGCTCCCTGTTGTGGCAGACTTCCTAGTTTTAAGCCTTCAGGCTGGAGGCTGTAGCAAGACCAGAGAGGAGGTGTAAGGAAAGGCTCCACTCTCTGAGATACCTAACACTCCCTATGCATCAGGCAGGGAGAGCCCAGGGGCCTAATGCTGTTCTTTGGGCTTCTGCTTCAGGGTCAGACACAAAAAAAACCCCCAAAAACAAAAAAAACCCCAACAACAACAAAAAAAACACCAAACAAACAAAAAAACCCCCAACAAAACAACAAAACCAAAAAAAAACCCACAAAAACAAAAACAAACCAAAAAAAAACCCCCAAAAAACCCAAAAAACAAAACAAAACAAAAAAAACCCCCCAAAAACAAACAAAAAAAAAAAACCCACAGAAATCCTTTCCTTGGATCTAGTGTTTAGGGTGTTTAGGTTTTAATTTGGGAGAATGCTGTTGTGTACAGTTTCCTCTGACTACTGGGGCTAGAGTGCTGAAGATATTTAGACTTCTTAAAATGGAGAGGAGAGCTTGGAAAGCTTTCCAAAATCTCATAGATGTAGGCATTCATTCCTTGATCTTCAACAGGACTGAGATCAGCAGGACTTTAGATACCTCATTACCTCTCTGCACTTATATCTGCAAACTCCATTGGGGGCCTGTACAGAGCTGAAGGCACACAAGTACCTTGTGAATATGATCCTCAGTGTCCCTGGACACATCTCCTTGGTGCATTTTGTATAAAGCCTCAAGTTTACACCTTGCTCAGCCAAATTGTGCTTTGCGTCCAAGCCTGTGTTAATTTTTGGGTGAGAACCCTACCATGAGTGACCTGTACGATGCCTGATATAACCATTCAGGCATCTTGTATGGCCTGGGGATGGCATCTGTCATCTTGGGCTTCTCTTGAACAGTGTTGGGTCTGCCATCAATAAGAGTGGATAGGAATTTCTGATACCGTGTTGCTTGGCAGTCCCTGTGCAGTGTAAATGTCCCTGGCTGGACTATGGGCTTTTTACTGGCAGAAGACCATTAGAAAGACGTGATTTCTTCAAACGTTTCAGCAATTTCAGTTTGGAGTTGGTCTGTAACTATATCATAGCTATGCAGGCAAAATGCTGCCTCTGTTCCCAGGGCTGAGGCCAAACAGCTGTTAGACCAGTGCTCGTTCTTGGCTGCTGTGTAACTCCTTCTGCATCTGCCAAAACAGAGATGCCCACAAAGGCATCAGACTTCTGCTTTCCTTGCTGTCCTGGAATCTCTGCACAGCATCGTGTCACTGTTGTTTACAGGGGACTCAAGTCACAGAGATAGAATGTGACTGGCTGAGAGAGTTAGGGTTGATGGGCAGAAGTATTGCAGAAATGGTTGAGAACTGTGAGGAAAGAGAACTGCTGTTAGTGCAATTAGCTAATTAGCATGAGGTTGAATTCTTTAGACATTTGCAGACACTTCAGTCCACCCCTTAAAAAGATAATTTGTCTAGCAACATCAGAGACCGTGAAGAGATAAGCCCTTCCCTAAATCTACATGTGGAAAAGAAAACATGGCGTTTCTTGTAACAGTCTTCTCCAGCAGGACACCTGCTGAGTTTTTAATGGTGTATCCCACGAAGGAGACCAAATTAGAAATACTATTGACTGCCAAGGTGGAGATAAGTAGCTTATGTGTGATGAGACAGAACCAGAGAAAGGATGCACGGAGTAGGGTTATGTGGCAAAACAGCACGCAAAGGAACAGGTCTTTACATCTGGGTTTGGGGATGAGAACTGGGATAGAAATGCATGGCTGGGAGAGCCTTTGCCATTCTTTGTCTGGCAGATTTCAGTTCCTGAGTTATGATCAAAGCAGCGAAGGTCTACTTCACTACACAAAAATCATCCTTAACAGCATAGTCTTTGGAGAGAATGAAAATAAAAGTCTTTAATTGCGGCTGACATTAGAGTAAATTACCCCAACTCACCACTGCCTGCAAGTACATACAAACATTTATTCCTTCAGCAAACATCTATAGCTTAAACTAGAGGTAACTTGATTTGTACCATGAGAAGTAAGGTAGAGGTACCTCAGGGTTACTTCAGGGTACCTGTGACCTTAAAATAAGCTGAGCTCCAAAAGGTACAAATAATAATAATAATAATAATAATAATAATAATAATAATTGCAACTCCCTGGATGCAGCTGGATTTACATGTCAGGAGTCATCCTTAATAATGGTGTACATTCATGAAATTATTATCTAATAACAGTGATTTTCCATATACCTATTAAAGTAGGTAATCACAAAACCCCAGAAATCTGAGGGTTTTATAGCCCACCTGAAAAACAGGAACTCCTCACTCTTTATCTTTAAAATCACAGCTCCACAAACATCTCTCTGGGGCTGGATTTTCAAAGGAGTACTGGTCTCTAGAAAACTAGGACTTCTGTTGGATTGATAGTAAGGCTGCTGTTATCCCAACCAGGATATGCTCACAGAGTTGAAATTCACCTGTGGGTGTCATCAGAGTTTTGAGAGCAAAATTTGAAAAGTAACTTGTGTTTTATGTCCTGCTGTTGTGAGAAAAAGATCAGCTAATGCAGCTTTCAGTGACCTGTACATGTCTGTCAGCTTCCTGGCGTTCGGTGGGCAGGCTGGCCCAGTGTTTCACAGGTTGCTCAGTAAATTGGGTTGATAAATGTTTCAGTAACAAATCCTGAGCACCACAGCCCCCAGATTCATTTGATTAGCTACTGCTGGCTTTTCTGTAAGCTGGATACTACATTTATATTTTATACTTTTTCTATCATAATCCAGTCAATGTGGCGTGAAGGTGACAACCTGGCACAAAGATGGGAACAAACTTTTGGGGAAAGTGTTGTGGCAGGTGAATTCTGCACAGTTCCCTGTTGTTTAGCTTTCCCTCCTCTTCTTTATGCTTTCCATCTAACTGTGGGGAGATGCTCTTCTTCTGAGCTCTGGGTTTATATTTCAGCCTCCATTCATCTCCCTGAAGAGAATAAACTACAGTGGGGCTGATTGCAGCAACAAAACCCATAAAAAGATTCCCCTTCTCCTCCTCTTGTGAGGGCTTTCCTCGCTCATTCTGTCCCAGGAGATTTGAACGCCTTCTGCCACCTCACTCTTGAGACATTAAGACCTTGAAATTTGAAAGAGGAGTGGTGTAGTCTGGAGAAAAATGGACCTGTGTTCTAACCCATGCAGCTTGTGATACGCACATTGTCGGGCGATAACAAAGGATTTACATAGGATTTACATTTTTCTTAGGGGACGTTCAGTGGAAAGGGAGCAATCAGTAGCAATGACAGATGAATCCATTTGGCGGCAAAGGCTGCCTCTTTCACACAAATAACAGGCTTTTTCTTAATCTACAATTTGTCACTGTTTATTCAGCAGTGCAAGCCTTTAAATTGCCCTGCGGCATCCTGGGTTTGTGCTTCCTGGGATGCACGGGAGGAGTTTGAGGGAGTTAGAGGGCATTTGTGCCTTTGGTATAAACCTAGAAACCTAAATGAGGCTCTCCAGAGTTCAGACAGTTTTTCTGGGTGAGAATATAGGTGGAATGTGATCTGATCTGATGTGATTCAGTCATGGACATGGCGGGGGAGGAAACAGTCTGGCTCCTACCAGCAGTGGGCAGGTTGGCATTGGTGCTGCTCAACACTTGCTTTGCTGGGACTGATGCTGAAGGGGATTCACAACTTTTCATTTGTCTTCTCAGCTCCTGTTCAGGTCTTGACATGAAAACTATGAAAATCTGTCATGTCACCTGCTGCTCCAGGGAGGCACAGAGGACAAAAGAGGAGCTCCAAGCCCACAGCTCCCCATTAGCTTTTACCCACCATGTTTACACCCAGTTTGTTCCCTGGTGATTAACCTGCTTTCATCCTGGATTCTGTTCCCTCCTTCAAATATTATTTCTGCTCCAGGCATTTGTAGTCTCTCCTGCTAGAGAGTACTGGTCCAACTTATATCTGCAAAGGAGTGTTTGGGAATAGTGATTCCTGCCTTGGAGTTGTGGGTAAACTCTGGGAAATCTCCACAACCTGTCCAAAGCAGTGCATTCCTGCTGAACACAGTGCATCTACTGCTATATAGCTCAAGATGTCTTTGCCTCAGAGTCAAATGCAAAACATCTCTACTCAAGTCATGAAACCAATATAAGAAGGTTGGCTCTTCTATTTCAATGACCACTGCTTGGTTTTTGCCTCCCCCAGCTCCCCTTACAGCTTGATTATGCAATTCTGTTTTGGGGTGTCTCTGAATGTTGATGAATATTATTCAGGAGATGGTGGCTAAGAAATAAACTGAGCTGTGCATCCATATGGAAGCTGATATTTATTCTGAGCAAGAAACAAACTTCAATGTAGTTCAGGTTGGGTGACCAAGCATTCAGAAAGCAAGAAATGCAATATTAAGGTTGGGAAGTCATACACTTCATAGAATCACAGAACGGTTTGGCTTGGAAGGAACCTTAGAGATCATCTTAGAGCTCCTCTGCCATGGATGGGGACAGCTTTCACTACACCAGGTTGTTCAAAGCCCCATCCCTATAGAAGCATCTGTACAGGATTAGATAAACTTCTACTTCTTTGCAAATTAGAAAAAAATCAGGGAATGTAATATATTTCAGAGTAATGAGAAATGAAAATTCCCTTCAGAGCAAAACTTAATTCTGGAATAAAAATATCCTTTTAATGTATAAATTAAGAGGTATATCAGTTGAAAACTTAGCAGTAACCCCAGTAGTTGCCAATGTCTGCAATGGGCTTCAGATCCTCTTCCTATCCAGTGCCTTGGTCAGAACATGCATCAGTCACTGAAATGGATATAGTTGTATCATGACAGTGGTTAATTGTCTATATAAAATTAAAATTGTCATTAGCTTTGTCAAAAGTTGTATGTGATTGGAAAACATCCATAGAATTGGTGGTAATGGTGCAATGTAATTCATTGTCACAACGGGGACAAACAAGGCCTTTTGATTTTCCTGTTTAAAAACAAAAATAAGCCCAGATTTCACCAGGATATTTTTCTCATGTAGGAACGCTTACATTCCCCTGTTTTTTTTAGATGTTCCCAGGACCAGAGGCAATGGGCACAAAATGAAGCACAGAAGATACCCTCTCAGCATCAGGAAACCTTTTTTCACTGTGAGGTTGACAGAGCACTGCCACAGGTCACCCAGAGAGACTGTGTCTCTTTCCTTGCAGGTATTCAAAAGCCACTGGGACAGGGTTCTGGGCAGCCATCTCCAGGCTGGCCTGCTTGAGCAGGACCAGTTGACCTCCAGAGACCTCTTACAACCTCAGCCCTTCTGTGACTGACTGTTCAAAGACAGGGCTAAAGCCCTGCTCCCACTCCCTGGTACCCACACCAAGGGCTTTTGCCCTTTTGTGTTGGGGCTCCGAAAGGAGCTGGATCTAGCTAGGACATCTCACATGTTCATGTGGAGAGCTGCTCTGCAGCTGCTCTTCCTCTGGCTTTGGGCATCTAACAAAAAGCTGTGGCACTGGGCAGGGCAGTTGCTGGTCCTTTGTGAATCACTGAATGCCTGGGGGCAGAGGAGGGACCTAATGGTGGCACTTGAAGCTTCCTTGGGCTCTTTCAAACTGCACCTGGAAAGGATGGACCTGGAAATGATGGTCCATTTTTTCTATCATTACTTTTTGGTCATAGGTGAAATTTCCTGATATTCCTTGAACATTTTAGGTTAAATCTCCTGGTAGTTTCATCCCAGAGAGGTTTTTTTTGAGTAACCAAAATCTAAAGGGGAAATAAGAGTAAGATACATCTGCTCCATGAGAGGTTGCTCAGCTACTGGCAATTTTGTGCAGGAACTGGGAAACTCAGTTTCAGTATTCCTTTTTTCTTAGAGTGCCTATACTCTTGGGTGAGAAGAAGAGTGAATATATTTCACCCCTCCTCTATAAAAAGTCTTATTTCATGTGAATATGAAATCAGAGAAAACCCACAGACAAAGTGCTAACCAGCACCCTCAGGAGCTACTCCACTTGCTTTATGCATTGAAAAATATTAAATTATTTTGAGCTTGGAAGAGATCCAAGGGGAAGAATGAAAGGCAGCAGGCTCCCATAGCACTCCCCAGGGAGATGAGTAGGATATTTGGTGAGGAGGCAGCTGAATCAGGAAGAAAGTTGATTTGAGCAGATGTTTCCCAACCAGCTGCTGAGTGGTCTAGCCTCTGGGCTGGAGGGTATCCGAGGGCAGCAGGATCTGGAAGGCTCTGGAGCCCTTCCACCTGGCAGACAATAATTCAGAGCTCACACAAAGAGCCAGGGTGAGTCATTAGTCTGCTGATTAGGCTGCTCTCCTGGGAGGGAGGCACCTGGATCCCAGAACCAGGTAAGGGCTACAAAGTGGAGCAGCATCAACTGGAAGGGATTGGAAATTGTTAATGCTGCTTGCTTAGGAGGCTCCTTATGAGTGGGAGGCATGAGTTTGAATCAACTTGGAGAGGGTAGAGAGTTTAATTCAGGTCTCCTAAAACCTAAAGGAAAGGTCATGCTTTATAGTTACCGGAATGGGATGGCTCTTCTTCAGCCGTTGGGTATTGAGGTGGACATTTGACTTTTTTTTCTTAAAAGTGATGGGTTTTGATTCTGCAGGATCCTACTTTCTGTGGGACTTTTATTTATTTTTTTTTTAAACCTGCGGAATAAATAATTATTCACACTCCCCTGTCTGGCAATATTCTACCATGCCCTAGAAAATGCTGAAAACATATTTGTATGTGCAGAAGGAGACACGGTCTCTGGAAATGGTCTGGTGGACTATGAATCTGCGATGGCCATAGAAAAGTTTAAAGTGTCTGGCAGAACTTGTAGCTATGAAAAGAGAATGAGTAATTTTTATACCTTGGGAAAGTCTCCAAAATTTTATCTTGAATGGATATGTTAGTGGTAAGCTGCAGAGATTTAGAGTCTTAGAGGTAGATTTATCTTCATTTACACCAGGTTCAAGCTGTAGATGATTCAATTCAAACCCAGAGTGTTTTTCCAAATTTTGTCTTCCACAATAGAGATAAAAAAAATGGACAAAATTATTTATTTGTGTCAATTGTATAAAATGTGTAAAGGGGAGTCTCCCTGCCTTTACCAGAAGTGATCTGAAAGATCCTATCTGGTCTACCTCTTTTCAGCTTGGCATCTTTGCAGTAGTCAGTGGTTGCACAAAACTGGCCAATTTTTCCATATATAGGGTTACTAAATTACCCTTTCTGGTTTGGTTTTATTACCCCCTTGGAGCAATGATCTCACTCATCTGTGTTGTGTTGCTCTCCGGGAGTGGCAGGGGTGGAGTGGGGTGGGATGAGCAAAGCCCTGAGCTTTTTCCAGAGTTCTCTGCATATGCAGAACATTTCATTGTCTTCTCTAACACGCCCTCACCTTTCACACAGACTGGAATTTGACACACCGGGTTAGAGAAAGAAAGCAAGGGGGAAAAAAAAACAAAAAACAAAACAAAACAAAACAAAACAAAATAACACAAGAAAAAACCCAACAAACAAGATCTTATCATGCAAAATATCCATCCACCCTCCTGATAAAAAAAAAAAAAAAAAGCCTCAGGTTAGGAAAATAAAAAAATGACTCTAATGAACACTCAAAATTAACATGCAAATACATCCATGGTTCCTGGCAGAGATGGAAAGACAGAACATAGCCCTCTTCCAAAGCAGCAGTTTTTAAACTTCTTGCAAAAGGGAAGTTTTGTCCCAACCGCCATTGTTTTTGCATTGTCTTGAGAAGGTTTTCTTCTCTGTTGAGGAAAGCCCTCCTTCTTCCCCCACCCCACCCCATACCCCACATTCATTTCACCAGGTGGCATGACGAAACCCTCCAGATCAAGGCAGGTTTCATCAACAAGGCTTCATGCCATGCCACCCATAATTCATCCCAGCCTGCTGTGGCTTTCTCCCAACAAGCAGCACCTCTTGCAAAACCAGCCCCTGTCTCACACTCCTTCCTAACTTGTGTTCCTGAGCACCAACAATAGGAGAGCATGAATCACTAACAGTGTACAGACCTTCGCTCCACTCTGGCCAGTTTGTGTCATTGCCTTAATGTTAATTACACACCATAATGTGTGCATTTAATTTCCGTGGTGTTTCAATTAAATTAATCAGGCAATTAAAATTAATTAAAATTACAGAAATCACCTGCAGAAGTGCTTGAAACGTGGGGGAGGGGAAGGGAGGGGTTGGGAGGGAGCTGGGAACGTAGATGGCTGTGTTTTCACAGACCTTCCTTCCCTTGATTAATTTTGGGGATAGACTCTTTCAGAGCAGGTTATTTAAGGATTTAAAGACCGTTCCAAGGCCCATTGTTGCCAATGGAAATCTTTCTATTGGCAGTGATAGGCTTGGGACCAGGCCACTAGCCTCAAGTGCTCAGGATGGAGATTCAAGGGGTAGATGACGAAAGTCCTGATGCTGAGCAAATATTCCTCAACACCTTCAAGGAACAAGGCCAAAGGCCTCAAAGTACCAAATCAGGGTCAGATTTTGAAAGGCAGGTTAAAGATGAGGATAATGTCCGTGGGAGTTAAGCGCATCAGTCCTTCCAAGGATCTTGGCTGGAGAGGTATTCTAAGAAACTTAAACAGGTTTGAAGTGTCAAAGGATTTTTAAAACATGACTAAATGTATCCTACCCTGAGGTCTCACTGATTTCTACAGTCATTTAGAGGGGTTCTAATTTCACAAAGGTGCTTCATGACTCCCGAATTCTTGAGTGAGTTACGAAACCTGTCCAGCAGTTCCCTTCCATTAGACATGAATTAGTACATTCAGTTGCTTTCCAGAGGGGTTGTATCCTGCTCTATGGAAAGTTTGAAGAAATCATGTCAGCCTGGACCATTGTCTTACTGCTTATTTCTTTTTTACCAAGCAGGCACAGCCCCGTGCTCATCTTTTAACCAACCCATAATTTTTTTCCCTGGCATGGAAGGTTCAGCTCTTTCAGCTTTGAACAACTTCCTCCACAACATCCTACCAATCAACCCCTGCCCAACTAGTTCCTGTGTCTGGGAGACAGGTTGGTTCCTTCTGTGCTTTCCTGGAAAGACTTTGCCTGGCACACTCCTGTCTTAGCCTGTGAGTCACCCATTCTTCGCTCCCATTCTTTGCCCCACAGTTGGGGATGTTTATACCGCAGTCACTGAAGTTCATACAGGTATCCCCAAGCTGCCTATAAATTAATTTGCTGGAGTGCCATCATGAGGATTGCTGTAGTTTCAGGGAACACTGTGTGGGCTGAAAAACCAGGGGATGAAGCAAAGTAAGTGCTCATAATTAGGATGAGTTGCTTTGCGCTGCACTGGCCACTGGAACCTGAGCTGGCTGTTTAAAGACATAACTGCCTTTTTGTACATTATAATTTCACTCACACTGCCAGATAATCCCTCAGAGTTCCATAGGCAATTACCCATGCTTCTTGTGTCCAAGAGGGAGTAAAACCTTATCACCTCTGCCCCAATGGAACCTGCTTTTGCTCCACGCTTGTGAGCCACCTTTTTCTCTCCAGTTGTTTAGATGATTAACATAATTAAGTTATGCACACATAATGTTTAAGGTTTCTAGTTAGACTGAAGTGTACTGTCAGGTTCAGATCTGAAATATTCAAGCACGCCAAAATGCGTTATTTTTTTCCAACTGTGTTAGTTGATATTTTCTCTTTCTGTAAATAACATGTCTTTTACCTTTCAGGTGATTGGATCACAATATTCCCATTATTATTAACCACTTCAGCGTAGTTTTCTGCTACCCTTGCTTATTCCTAATTCACAGCAAATTGTATTGTCCACTTAAGCAGAATATTTTCCCATCTTTTTATTTTCTGGATCAATACCATTAATTTGTATCTTATATCTGTCTTTCTCCACTCTCTTTTCGAAAAAACAAGCAAGCAAAAAAGTTAGAAAATAAGAAACAGAAGAAACAGTAATGAGAATACAGAAAGAGAAAGGAAAAACCCACTCAAGAACAGGAAAATATTATATTCAAAATTAAAAATTTGAAGTGGTTGATAGTATTTTACTGCCAAAGAGCACAGAATTTTAATTAAAAATCTGATGAACACTTGTTCTTCTCTCCAAAATTTTCTAAGTGATGAAACACCCCTCTCTCACTTTGCTAATCCTCCTCCATCTGAATCCTTTGACACGACTTCTTGTGTGGCCTTTGGCACGTCACTTCACCTCAGTTTCCTCATCTATAAAATGGCTGCTAATCCCTATATAGTATCACCCACGCAAATTTCCAAGGCTTATGCTTCAACAGGGCTTTGAAGATAAGTGAGCAAAGTTTCAAAAGGACCTAAGAGATTTAGGAGTGAAAGTTTCATTAGCTTTCCATCAGATTTGTATTCTTATATCTCCAAGAGCCTTTTGAAAGTCTGCAGAATTGCAAGACTTTACTCATCAGAGTCATATTCCTTGTTCTCCTCAAGGAAAGTGATTGCTCCAGGCTAGTTTTGGCAGAAGAGCTTGTTCCTCAAAAGAAGCAAGGTGAGTCTTGGGGCTCTCCAGTTTCTTCCCCAGTTTCAGATATGAAACCTTGGATGCATGTTCCAACCATTCCGGGCAAAATGGTATCTCTCACTCCTTATATCGGTAAATCTTCTTGGCTTGTTTTGGCTGAAAGAAGGGAGGGAAGGTGCATATCTCCAGCTTTGAGCTGGATTTGAGATAGTAACCTTCAGCTGGGAGGCAGTGGTGAACTCCTTTGGGTGGTGTGGAGGTGTTCACCTCCTCAGTCAGCACTGCTGTTCCATGAAGAGGGAATAACGTGTTTTCCTTTGCGCATGCATCCAGATGGAGAGGCCTGCAAGGTGCCCTGTCAGACCCAGATATTGACTAAAGAAGAGTTATGAAATTATGTAATTGCAAAAGGATGATCTTACAGCTCCATACATCCAGCTATCCATACAGGATGGAAATCCCCTGGTTTTCTTCTTTGTTTTGTTTTGTTTTCCTAAAAGAACAACAGCATTAAGAAAAAAACCCACGGGTCAAAATTGCCAGGAGACACATTGAAAAAATTTCAAATATTACCCTTTTTTGCCTATTTTTACTTTTAAATTTGCCATCCCAAGTTCCACTTTCTCAACTTTCTCAAATACTATAAAAAGGGAAAGGAAAAAAAAACTGTTCAACCGAAAAAGCCCTGTAGATACCAGTGGCTAGGTGGCTTTGGTCTGTTCAGCTTCAGTGGCTAAACCACTGTTCTGAAAACACTGGGAAATAATGTTACTTTTCTTGGTGGGACTTTCCTTATCAAAATGAAAAGAAAAATAAACTTATGAAGAAAGAAGTATTTTCTTTCACCATAAATGAAATATTTAGTTTTGAATTTTATTTCATTGACATAATTAAACTGAATCTGAAAATGAAACATGTTTGAAAAATGGGAACCTGGAATGCTTTTTCTTAAATTTTAAGGTAAATTGACTTTTTTTACCCCTAAACTGTTGTACTTGACATATTTGTTGCTGATTTTGCTCAACTAGACATGACATTTTGCTTAAAATAAACCTTTCTGCAAAAAAACAACAAACTGTACTGAGTTTGGGATAGAGGTCCTCAGGAAAAAGCAGTAAATAACATAATAATAGTAAAAAAGGGTTAGTTGCTTGTATTCACAATGCTCAGCTCTGAAATGGACCAGAAATTAAAAATAGATCCTTCCAATCTGAATTACTCATTGACTCTGTGATTATCAAGTATCTGTCTTTTGTACATCGTCCCTAAAATTTAACACCTTCCAGTTTAATACATTCAGTCTTTAACATTGTGTTTTTCTTCAATTTTCCAGGGATGGAACAAATTCAGAAGCAGGTCACAGTGAAATTTTCTGGCTGACTAGGCAACCAAGTCTACAAGACTCAAGTCTCAAAACATCATTACACTGTAGGTTTCCCATTTTCTCTTTAGTTGTACAAAATATACTAAGTGTCAAGTGCTCAAGAAATATCTCTAAAGCACTTGTGTGGAAAAGTCTGGACAAACCTGGACCTCTGAAGGATCTGTTTGGGAGATTTTGTTTTCATTTTAAAATTTCTTCAGCTAGAGTGGAGTGCATTGGCCTAGAAGTTATGTTTCTTCAGGGCCATCAATAGTGTCCATAACTGCTGACAACAGCAATTGGGAAAGACAGGGAACCCAAAAAAACCCAGGAGAATTTATCTTGTGATGGAAGGTTCTTGGTATGCAGCAGAGTTTCTTTTCACCTCTGGAATTGCATGCTACATACTAATTAGGGCTGTTAATTACATACATTTTGTTA
Source organism: Certhia americana (assembly GCA_018697195.1). NCBI lineage: Eukaryota > Metazoa > Chordata > Aves > Passeriformes > Certhiidae > Certhia > Certhia americana. Next base: position 2,962,448 of record CM031879.1, read on the forward strand.
AAACGTGTTGCATCAAAGGTGAAGCATTTTGTAGAGAAGTTTTGTTGGCATTTCTCTTGGAGAGACTTTTGAGGTTCAGGACTAGTCAAAGATAGTATTCCAGGGGAAGTAGAGTCTCAGGTTTCTGTTACATGGATAGTACGAAAGTGTCATTAAAATTCCAGTGTCATTTAATTTGACAGAATATTTGAAAAGCTTTTTATTTTCCTCTCTTTTTTTCTCCCTCCAGCATGGAAGGGAAACAAATTTCAAACCTGAAGAAGTGTGGTAAAATGGAATTGCTGTCCCACGGACTATTCCTGTAACAAAGACAACAAACTTGCAGTGCAATGTCCTGTTCCTCCCTGTGGAAGCACAGCAATTCAATTATGCAGCTTTACCAAGTGTCCAAAGTGCTTCATGCATTGCTAACAATTATGGGCACATCTTGGTGGTCATATTGAATTCAATGGCAGCTTTCCCACAGATTTTATCAGGAACAGAATTCATCCCTATATGCTTTCATTGTATAACTCAGTTTCTGCTATTGCTTAAGACTCCCCAGTCTGTGCCAGCATGTGAAATTCTGATGAAGTTTTATGTTAGCGGCTGCTGCTAACTGTTCTTAATTATTTGATAGTCATCTGAGGCCTGAATTTCATAGATGTGCAGCTCCTCTTATTCATATTCTAATCAGTGGTAATTTGGATACTTTGTCCATCTGTAAATCAGACCTTTGAAGGTTAATCCCAATCCCATTGTCTCTAATGGATGCAGGTCCTACTTCCAAGGCTAAACCTCTTTTTCATTTAACAAATAACATACAGCTGGTTAAAAAGCATAAAAAAAAAAAAAAAAAAAAAAAAGTGATTTCTGAGGAATTTACTAGGTAGGTTTTTTTTTTTTTGGGGGGGGGGAAGAATCTCAAATGTAGGAAAAATCAGGGAATTTTTTTTTCTAAAGTTAGTATGCTGATACAACAGCATTGAGCATAGCCTTGACAACTATGCATAATGGAGAATTGAATGGACAGCAGAAATCCTTGATGCTCCCCACGGCCAGGAGACACACACGTGGGATATCTACCCTTGAAATTTTCACATTTGCTCAGCACTGTGCTGATATAAGTGCTGGTTACAGCTCCAACTTTATCATCTTTCTTTTAAGGAGCCCATAGGGAGCGCTTGGTTTAAGTTAGGATACAAAATAAGGTGTGGGGATTAGTAAAAGTAAGAAAGCTTCCAGAAAGCTGTAAAAGCAGGCCTCAGAAACAGAAAAGAACAGAAAACTTAGAGCTAAGCTACAGCTGCAGAGTCTGAAAGTAGAAAAGTTACAATAGTATAGCAAACAAGGACATGAAACAATAGCTTGAGTCCTAGGCTTGGTAAAGATAGACCTTAAGACAGCAGAAAAATGTGCCTATCAAGACAGTAGAAGGTTTTAAACTTAATAATGAAGTATTGCAAATTACCAATAGAAAGCATACAAGCAAGCATTGTGTGAAGCAGGTGTATGTGTGCTTTTAGTGACTGGCTAGAACAACTGTCTGTAAGCTTTGGCAATATGTTATTGGCTAAAAAGTTTTCAAAATGTTCTGTAACAAAGAAATCTTTGGCAAGACGTGAGCTTTTGCCATCTTCCCATTGTCTCAACCATGTGGTGAGACTGATGCCACAATAAAAGCTTGAGAAACGTCTCCCAGCAGTCCTGCCCTGTTTGTGTAAGGACAAAATAAACCCACACCAACACAAAAAGGCACCTGAAAACATTATTTTAAAAAGCATTTCTGTGCTTAATCTCCATTTTTCTAGCAGATTTCAAGGTCCTCTCTTTTCTCCTTCCCTTTTGGTGTAAGATATGTATCTCTAGCAGTGGGGTCACAAGAAGTGGAACCTCCCAGGGCTGCACAATTGTGGCCAAGGACAAAGCTGGATGAGACTTTGGCACCATTGGTTCTACCAAACCTTTCTTAGCAAGTTCAAATAAGAGGATTCTCTCTCAATAGGAGCAGAGATTAACCTTGGTTCAAGCTGCCCTTCTGACGAGGTGCAGTGGCTGATCTAACAAATTGGAAGAGAATATTTTAGTCTCTTCCCACTCAGAAATCACTCATGTAATCAGACCTCACATCTAGACTAACACCCTGCCTCGCCTCAGCTTAATTGAAAAAGAAAAAGCAGTCTCTGTATGCTAGAGGCACAACGGTTTCAAAAGTCTAGAGTGGAATACAGACATTTTTTCCTTTGAGTACCCAAATGGGGGCATCTAAAATGTCTGATATCCAGTCAGTCAATACCGAGAAGTTTCTGAAAACCAGCCCTTAGAAATACCAGAGGAAAGCTACCAAATTTAGGAATTCTTCTGTCACAAATCAGTTCTTGTTGGGTAGTTTTGGAAAAACTCACATATTGTTCCCACCCCCAAATGCTTTCTGAGGGTTTGTATGACCATGAATACCCTTTGTATTTGGGGTCAGTCACAAAACTACTCCCAAGCTGACACCTTACCTACCACATTCCCACCCTGGTGGTAATACTTTTGAAATGGAAAGGTTTATGTCAGAAATGTTGACACAACCCTAAACTGGAGTAATGTCGGTGTCAGGGAGGAGTGTGAGGCAGGGGTTCTTTGAATCAGTCATTCTTCTAATCCTTGGGAAGGGGCTCTAGAAAATATTAGTTTTCTATATCAAGTTTCATTCATTGAAAGGATTTGGGAGATAAAACTCATAAACCATGGAAGCACAGATACAATGTGGGTGAAAGGGTTAAAGCACTGAAGAAGATTCAGTAATTCTCACAAATGAGGACCAGATGTTTTTAACTTTTAAAAAATAGTCAGTCTCTCCCACCCCTACTCACCTTTCTTATACTGTGAATTATTCAGTTGAGATCAATGAGACATTACTGAGGAGGCAGTTTCTTTTCCATGGTTTCTCCTGTTCATATCAAGAAACACAAGGGGGGTGGGGGGAATAACAAGAATATGTTGATAATAGCAAGAGCAGTTCTCACCTGGTGTAAACTGGCAGAGCTCCTTAGGGGATTTAGGGACACTCCATCAGTGTGGCTGACTATACACAGTGATATTTTACAGGCTGTGTCATGTTGCTCAATATTCTGTCTATTCAAGGCTGTGCCATGTCAAATGCTGTGCTGAAAGGTGTGCCAGTCAGGCCTGCTGCAAACATGGGAGTTCTGAAATCCCAGGGGGAAAGAGCTGCACACCTAAGAATGAATGAGAAAAGCTGTGGCAACAGCATTGGTCAGTGCAACATAAATGTGTAAAGATCTTCAGCTAAATGAGGAAAAAAAAAGAGGGATTATGTGGAGTTGAATGACTGCTAGGTAGAAGAAAAATCCTTCTAATTTGTTGTTTCATCTCAAATTAAAATCAGCCAAAAAAAAAAAAAAAAAAAAAAAAAAAAGCATGAAGAGGAAACAGGACCTATGTTGCAGTTTGCCTTCAACAGATAGGTCACATCAGACGTGTTCAGTCCAGTCTGATTCCTTCCCTATCATGACTCACTTGTGCATATCATGAAGGGATACTGAATTTGGCAGGCAAAACACAGTCACATCACATTTGGTAAATCCAGTTGGCTCAGTTCAATCTGCATCCAAAAATATTGTCTGTGTGATGAAAGGGAAGGGCTGGGAAGTGGAGTGCCCAAAATGATTACACTCATCAACATTACCTTGAGCATCTCCATTCATCCTTTTTGTCCACTATCCACTGATGGCCTCTTTTCCTAGGGGCAGGAAATTTTAGCAGCAGCAAAGAGACAGAGTGAGGTTATGCCTCTTGTACTCAGACCCTGAGCACTTTGAGAGCAGTGTGGCTGCTGGATGCTTCCCACCAGAGACCCTTGGAGCAGCACGGCAGTGAAGATGTGGGGAAACTGGCCAAGAAAAAGCTGGGTTGCATTGATTGAAGCTGCCCCTCTGGCTAATGGCTGAGAAATTAGCTTTAAACAATGTGAGCTAGTCCCAAGGAAATGTCATGGATGTAGGAGAGGGCAGAAGGAAATAGCATGATAGCAAATCCAGAGCGTTATTCTGGTCTAGGATGGAGTTTACTTTGGGGTGCTCACTCAGTCCTGTGACGCATAGCTTTTCCTATGGGACAGCTTTTTCAGGGAATGTCCATTTGTCCATCCTCTTTCTTCAAGGACAACACTAAGGTGACTTCAGAAAGAGGGGACTTAAGCCAGAGCTGGTAGATCCTGAAAACAATTATATCTTTAAAACTTACCTAAATACTTATTATTTTATAATTATGATTTAATTATTGCATTTTTATAATTTACTATCTACCTAGGTGACTTGATACCTGGGTGTTTTTTATATTCCTTCATTTTCTTTTGCCCTTTATACCCAAGTCTTTTTATTTTGTTTTGTTATGCCTTAGGAAGACACATCACAGATGATGCCCTGCCACTGAATACATCTTTAACTGATGTATATTTAATATTCTTTTCCTAAACTCTCTTGATTTACTGACTCTTTTTATCCCCTGTGATAATAACTAGTCAATGTATTACCTTGAGATTTTTCTTCCAAAATGTTCTCGTTCCCTTTACATGAACCTAAATATAGGTTGGCCAATGGCCAAGTAATTTTCCATATCAGCAACCTCTCTGCTTGCATGCAGTCAGGAGAGATGTGCCTCTTCTAAAGTCTGCTTTTCTCTAAAATGCGGAGTTCTTGTACTCTGAAAATCCCCAAACTTTCTATTTAAAATTAGCTGGTCAACCACGTGTTGGCTTCCTGCTTTTTATTTCATTATTTTCACGCACCTTTGATCAGATTTCCCCACCACTACTTAAATACCACTTAAAACCAAAGTAATACTTTTTTTCTAAAATTGCTCTCAGTGAACTCAGTGATAAATTCATAATGTCAGGTATCATGGAGATGAATGGTGGCAAAATTTCATTCCAATTGATATGAATTTTTTCCACTACCTTTGACACTACTCTTGAATATGGATTGGTGAGCTAAAGTCAATGGATGATTTTGTTTTAGTGATCCATCATAATGAGAAAAAACCCTGAAATGAGCAGTTATTACTTGTACCATCTTATTTAATTCTTCACAAATCAAATGAATTTCCCCCCCCTCCAAAAAAAAAAAAAAAGTTGCAAACAAAGTTTGCTTGTGGAGGGAAGAGGATATTCAAAGGATTAAAGCAAATCTCTTAGGATGACATGGTTGAAATGGTTCTGTGTGCTTCATTGTAGGTAATTCTTGAGCATGCACAGCCATAAAAAGAGGCAGAAAGCAGCAGTGGAAATCTAGTTGAAAACATGTGAAGTAGGAAGGTACTTTTGGCACATAATAGCACGAAAAGGTCATGCCATGTGTGTGGGTGGTGGAAGACACCACAGAGAGCAGCACCCTCACAGAGGTATAGGGCTGATATCTATCAGCAAACTCTGTAAATACCAAAACAAAGGCACAAAAGGAGGCAAAAGGGATTGATTCTTTCAGAAGATAAGATCAAGTGCAGAACAGGGGGAGGAAAAGGGACTAGACGTTGAGGTGGGAGTTACAAGGTGCAAATAAACTTCTTCAGTGAAGGGACATTAAGGACCTCTGGTGGCATGGTCACAATGACAGATGAGGATATATGGTAGGTTTTTGTCAAGGGAAAAAATCTGTTTCCTCAGGAATATAGGATTGTGCTTCTCTGGATATTAAACGCCTCATGATAAAATACCTGTAATGTGTGGGGTGAAATAGTCCTTAGCCTCTTCTTATAGAAGCCCTTTCAGCTGTAACTAATCTACTATGAGGGGACAGGTAAACTTCTATCACTGCTGAGTGAGGTGCTGGAGTCAATAACACCTTGAAATACAAAACTCAATATAGATAAAACTCAGGCCCAGCAAATCCGAGGGTTTTCTTTGCATCTTTTAATTCTAAACAGTGACTGTCTTCCTCAAGGCCTCATAAAAAGACATCTCCATCAAAGACCAAGTTCCCTAACTAACATGAGGTGGGAAAGTTCCAGTGTCTTCTATGAAGTTTCCAACCATATAGCCCAGCAGAGACTGGAGTTTGCTGAGTCCAAAGCGTTAATGGAAAGCACGACCTGTGGCTATTGCAGAGGAAATGATATTAATAAAAATATTTCAGAAAATTCTGGATTCTTTCCAGTCAGACAGATATTTTTATTATGTTTAAATACTCACGTCAGGGTCTCATTTACTGCAGACTTTTAGGAGAGCAGGGGACATTCCTGACTGTCATGTTCCATATTTTTCCATTCTGTCTCAGACACATTTGATTTCATTTCATCAAGGGAGACACTATTCTCCATAAAAGTTAATCTATTGTCACTTTTTACAGTGCTGTTTTTCCTTTCCAAATAGCAATAAAAGTATCTACCTCTTCATTAGAGAATCTCGTGAGTCAGTGTGAAGGAATACCTGGAAGAACAGCATGGCAGCTCCACTTGGCAGGTAGGGCACTGAGGCAGAGGGAAGTGATTTTTTGATAACCACCCAACAGTCAATCCCTGAAGCAGAGTTGGGTGCAGGATCCAAACCTCCAAAATCTCAGAGCAGTGAACAAGCACGTATGTTTCATCTGAGCTCAAAGACAAGAGAAGGCTAGATTTGTAGAAGTTTTGACTCAAAGTGTGCATTTCGGACAGAAGTTGCTTTAGGTTATTAGTTTCCTCTGATAGTATGAGGGAACTGTCAGACTTTAGAGTCCCCCTACTAAACCCACACAGAGTATCTAATCCATATTTACATATGCTTTTTAAGCTGGGTGGGTCACTAGGGATTCCTAAACTTGGACTGAGCAGCTGTTTGCTTCTCTCCTCATATGGTGAATGTCATCTTCATGACAGGGTACCTGAGGTAAGAGGATGCCCTGTGATGTGACCTGATGAATGGATGGGTCCTTTTTTTGGTTTGACTGCCTTCCACTTCACATAACATAATGCAGAAACTCAGCTCATAAAACAATACGAAGTATACAGATAAAAAGCTGTCCATACAAATGCTTAAACACAAAAATGTTTAAACTGTGTGGATTTCAATACTCCAAGGTATCATGTATTCCAACTTCACAAACATTTTCAAACACAGAAGAACCAAGAAACAGAAGAAATTATTCCCATTGTGTGGGAAATTCCAGCATTTCAAAATTTGTTTTGGTAATTAGAAGTTGTGATATTTCATGGAATGGAAAGACTATGTTTCCTGTTTTAAAGGAAACATAGAAACACACATCAAATGGGAAGTCATTAGTCTGAACCATTTGGCACAGGTAGAGACTCAGCTGGCCTGAGGTATGCAGTCCTGACCACCACGCTTTAAAAAAAAAAAAAAGTAATAAACCATTTGGAAAGCATCCAGAGGAGAGTAACATGAAGGAAAATAGGTTTAAGAAAACATGACCTATAATGAAAAGTTGAAGGAATTGAGTTTGTTTAGTCTAGGAAAGCAGTGAAGGAAGGGAGGCATGTTACGAGCTTCAAACATATAATAGGGTTTTTAAAAGAGGACAGTGATCAATTGTTCTCTCTGTCCAGTGCTGGTAGGACAAAAGGGAATGGGCTTAATTTGCAATGGGAAGAGTTATAGGTTAGTTATAAAGCAATCCTTCTAACTCCAGGGAGAGGAACAACGCAGCCTTGATGGGATAAAGAATCATTGCCACTGTAGGTTTTCCAAAGCATGTTAGACACATATCTGTCAAAGATGATCTAGAAATATTTGTTGTTATATCAGAGCAAAGGGTCAGGGTGGAAGCCCTCATGAAATCCTACCCTCTTTACTCTCCCATCCCACTGTGAAGTACTTTGGCTTGGTAATGACCACATATAGTTATAGAAATCACAGAGAACATAAAACATCTTGTACTGCTGTGCATCATCATTTAATTGTTGAAGACTACTTGCAAAATGTTAATATTAAAAGTCAAAATAAGGAAAACAAAATAAAATAAAGGAAAAAATTCCAAACAAATAAAAGAAAGAAGGTCAAACTTGTTTAATCTAGGGGTCTTCTTGAAACATTGCCAACAAGAATACTAGCACAGTCAACTAGTTCTCAAGAAACATCTTGATTTTGAGAAATCAGGTTGTTCTCATAGAAAAATTTATAATCCAAATAGTATTATCAAATGCTGCAGCATCAGGAGGGCTGTTGGCCCTTTAAAACCCTAGTGGATTTTGTTCCACCTGCACACAAGAGAATATTTTTAGTAAAATCTCCTCTTCCAGCATGGTGGACTTTGAATGGGAAATTGTGTTTATAATATAGTGCTTTCTATCAGAGTTTTCAGAGGGCAGAGGAGTGGACAGATGAGGAGACTTTTACCTTGCTGCTGTTGGAGTTTCAAAGCTGAAGCTAATGAAAGCTTGGCAGCAGCTGAAGGAAGATGAGCAGCTGTGAGGAACCAGGAAAGTTACCATCTTTCTAAGTGGGACTTAATGTGTTAGAGGTGATGAAGCCTCTGATAATTTCTGTGTGCTTGGAAGTGAAAAAAAAAAAAAAAAAACAAACTAAAAGTTGCAGAGAATGAAGACCTAATTATCTCTGTCTTCTAAGCCTCTCTGCAAGTTGCATGGAAATTCCTTTTGGGTCAGAGAAGTGCAATTACTCAGTAATCTGTGGAGAGATGTCATCCTATAATCACCTGATGTTTGTTTGCCAGCAATTCTCATTAAATTTCCTTTAATTAAGAAGCATTAAGAAACATTGTATCTGGAGCCCTTTGATTGTCATTGGCACTTTCTGAGAGTGAGAGCTGCTCTAGGTTGTAGAAGTGGATGTGCCCCTATTAAAATCATTAATGCTGGCCTGGGAATGCTGGAAGTGAAAGATGGATCTGATGAACCAAGGGTTGCCATACACCTCGGGATTCTCAGGTTTTTGTTAACATGAGTCTTTATTTCACTGACATTAGAGAAATTTCCTGGAAATGACCTTGACCCAGTATAATTTCAGACTCTCTGTTGTGTGACGACTAACTTTGAGGTGGTGTTTTTAAGGGGGTCTGAGTTTTCAGGAGATCTGAATTAGATGGCACCACACTTGTCCTTGAAAAAGGGCAATATGGTGTTACTACAGCCCAGCACTGAGTGCTGACCCTTCTGTGTGTTGATGTATTTTGTATAAATCTGTGGGGAAGCCCTGAGTGTTGCACGAGATGTTTGAGCAACTCATTGAGGATGGAGCACCAGACCTGTGCTGTACCAGTGACATCATTGCAGGTGACTGGGTAGAGTGACACCCCATGGGCATTGCACACAGATAATGGGGAGTTCAGTCACAAGAGAAGTTGGTGAAAAGGAACTGGACAGGAGAATGCATAGTGAAAAAAGTAATTTTTTGATCAAAACCTTTGAGAAGACAATTAAAACTTGGGGCTTCTTTCATGGTCTGCCCAAGAACTGCAGCAACAGCACTGAGACGGACACACAAAAGTTATGCAAAGATCCTTCTGGGGAAACTATTTTTCTAGTTTTGACTCCAGTAAAAAAACCCCAAGTGCTGCTGAATGTTGGATGTATAACCCCCAAAGCAAATAATTCATAATGAATGCCCTATCCTGTTTTAATTCATTCATTGTTGCTCCTATATGGCAGGATGTCTAGAGGCCAAACACTGTTCCCATAATGTTGGTGCAATCCCATTGATACATTGATTTCAGGAGGTCACACCAGATTATCATAATGGCTTCTTCAGGCCACAAAAATCTATGCATACGAAAGCATGGGAGAACAAGTTCAGGAGAATGTAGAAAACTTAACTTTTTATTTTTGTGTGGAGGAAAGAGGAGAGTATGAGGGACTTTTGAACACGAATATGAACACTTTTCAGGTTAGTACATGTTGAAAGCTGCTACTATTTTATGGCTCTAGGGTAGTTTATGTGAAACCAGCTGGAGGTCTCTGTACAGTTCCTTGGAGCTAAAAGCCTAGTGAAGTCAAAAGAGAGGCTTCATTGACTTCAAAAGGTCTCAAATCTGGCCCTCAGTGGTTAAATATCCACAACAACATCAAACTGTCCATTCTATGATGTCTCCTACATTCATTTTAACACTCACCTTTTCTCCCTGCCAACAAAACCCAGCTTTATCTGAAATTCACTTTGAAACACAGGGAGAAACAATGACACTCTTTAAAAAACTGCCTTTTGAATGGGCACCAGAGTAATAAAAGATTGACAGTCTCTAAAATCAAATGTTTCAGGGAGAACTGATTGAATTTCCTCCATAAAACTCTCTTAAATACCCACATCCCTTCCCCAGGGACAAGTTTTCCATAAACAGGCAACATTCTTTTGTTGATTTTGTTGTATTTTTAACAGTCTTGTACAGTATCTTGTCAAGATGTCATCAATACAATTGCTTTGACATTTTTAGTGCAGCATTTGGAAGGCAGGTTGGGTTTTTCAGTCTGGCAAGCCAATATAAGTCAGTCTCTGATACTTAATTTCTCTATGAGATCCTTCACTGCTATTATAAACAGATCCAGCAGTTGAGAGATAAATTTCTTGGTAACAGTTTGGACTTTTTTATGAACCACCTGCAAGTTTTCTGCAAACAACATGTTTTATGGGAGCTCAAGGCAATGTTCACCCATCAAGACCTGACAGTAAGAAGTGGATGAATGAGGCCTTATCTCAGCCACACATGTAACCTTCTGTGTCCCCTGGCTTGACCTCCCTCTGCACTCATTTATGAAAATGATTCATCTTTAAAGAGCTTCCTCGCTCTGCCTGGAGGCTGTAGATCTTTCTGCACTGGACTTGTGCAGGCTGAGGTTATAAACTTCGGCATGGAAGGCACACAGGGGGGCTTAATTTTGAACATTAGGGGGAAAAAAAATTGTGTACACACTTAAAGAGGCAGGTTAAAATACAGACAGTTAAAAAAATACCAATTTGGCAATACTGAGGATTTTAAAAAGGGGGTGGCTGGAAAAATGGGTCTCTTATTTAGGTCATGAAAGATTTTTATTTATGATAAACTATTTTTAAAGCTATTTGTTGTTGTCATTATTTTTGCTTCTTACTTTATGTGTGGATTTTGTTTTGGTTTTTTGGGGATTTTTTGGGGTTTTTTTTGCCTATGGACAGTAAGGAATATAACATAATGCATTCCTAATTGTTATTGCTTTCTGGCTCTCAGACATTCACACTAGAATGTACCCCAGATTCAACAACTGAGGAAAAACCAGATCAGCATAGTCTTTCATGACAAAATAATCTCTTGTAGCACTGTAAATAATAATTTTAAAAGTCAGCAAAAAAAAAAAAAAAAAAAAAACAAACCAAACATTCTGTTGATTTTTTTTAGCAGTATTTAAATATCTGAAATACTAAACATATGATAATGAAAAACTTCCTTATGTCTCAAGCTTATTTCTGCACTTTCTGTGCTACAAGAAGTAAACTCTTGCTCTTCTGAGCAAACCTGAACATCTAAGATTTAGCAGTAAAAATAACCTTTAAAAAATAAAGGCTGGTGTCAGCTTCTGAGTTGTTCAAGTTTCTTGGGTAGAATACTTTTCATATTAGTTTAGGATTTGTCTCCTGTATATAAACAAGCTACCCAAACTGTAATCCAAAATGCTTGATCATCCATGCAGGGAAAAAAATCAACTCTCACCTATTCTGGGATGTCATTTAAGCCTGAGCTCATTTATTCAGCTGGACAGAAGTTGGGTTAGAGCCTGATATCACTTGGAGGTGAAAACTGTTATTAGGGCAGGTTTGAGCAAAAAGTTCCTCCAGCACAGATAGTCTCTGCACAGAACCCTTTTCATAGTTTCTTTCCTGAGATCCAGGCAAACCTTTGCACCACTAACAAAGCAGAGACACAGAGTCCAAGAGAATTTAAGCTGAGAGCCCTTGAGCTGTGTCCTCAGAAAGATGTAGTTGAGGGCAGATGGAAGCTGGTGATGCTCAAGTGGAGATCTTTGCTGTGTTTGTTGTGAGATGTTGAATGTGGGCCTGAGAGCAGAACACCCTTATAGAGAGTGTCTGCCCTCACTGACTTGTTATTCACACTGATCATTGTATTCTCCACAGGTATGTACTCCATGAAACAAGTAAATTCTGGTCAGCCTCACAGCCTAGTATGGAGGAACTTCTTGAGGAGAAATAAAAGCATTACAGGAATACCACTGTTATCTCATGGTAGGTACAATAAATCATGGAAATTCAGGATTATGTTAAAACCCCAGAATTTCTGATACCCCTGTCATCCCTCAGTATGGAAAAGAAATTCCCCCATAGACCCTCTGCTCTAAAGTGTTGCAGTGAAGTACACATGCTATTCTGGAGGAGTGCTTACTTTTCCAGAGTAAATAGGACATGTAATACCTCTGTGTGTTGTAGCACTTTCTAGGCAGTCATAACAACGTTTCACCAGCTGATCATTTCAAAACTCCTGCTGTATTTTTTGTTCTTCCTACATGACTGAAGTTTTACAGACCTTGTTTTAATTGTAATCTCAGACATTAAATACCATTGGTTCTGGTAAGAGCATTGGCCATCAACTTAGAGAGCTTTTGTTACTCTCCCTTGTTTATGCCCCAATGTATTTATACAGGGCACTTCTAACCCCTATAATCCTTTGTTGCCGAGCATTTTAAAATCAACAAGCTGTGTTCAGACATGTTGCATCGATGTAGCACTAAAGGCACCAGGGAATAACTGATATGCCTGTGTAGAATAATGTCTTGGTCTGCAGTGAGCTGATTTGGGACCCCACGGATCACTGCCAGCTCTATTCTGGTTCTCAGCAGAGCTGGGGCAGCTGGATATGGGCACTCTGTGCTTTGACCCTTAGACCACCCTTTTGTATCCCCTTTTGAAGCAAATTCTCTGTCTCTCTGATCATTCAAGCAGCTTTTATCTATATGTCACTTAACATACAGTCAATTTTATATATATATATATATATATATATATATATATATATATATATATATAGGCATTCTGTGTTTATGCACATCCAGAATATCCAAGTGAACCTGTCATTAAATATCCAATGCAAGTTGTTTCTCCGAGTTCCACAAATCACCAAGGACCTTTGGCAGTTTTTTGCTAAAATTTGGTGAAGCTGAAGATGCTTGAGGTAGGATTTGCTGCTGGAGTTTTTGTTCAGTTTGTGTTTTTTGCAAAATCATTACTGAATATAAATCTCAGGATCTCATTGACAAGTCTGCAAATACTCCTGACTGGGGTAGCCTGGTTTATTTGCCAACCATCTGTCATTAGTACATAGCTTTGAGGGTTAGCAGTTGGACTCAAAAGACACATTGTGATTGTGTTTATGGTACTTGATTGGGCATATTTAATACGCTAAAGAGGAGAGAACATTGAATGTATTTGATTCAACTATTTCCTGGAGAGCTTTGATTTTCAGATGGAGGGAGGGAGGGACAGAGATAGACAGACAGCAGAGCTGTCATGTGTAAAAGTTGATAAACAGCCTGACTGAGGAACAAGAAGGTTGGCAGCTTTAGCAGATCAAATGTGTCTTAGTTGTGTTAAGTAAACTAAACTGATTCAGAGCAGCTTCAGATATTAAAGATCCTGGATACCCATGAATAAGGATTAAAGCTCTTATTCTTTTCTATTCTAAATTATGCCAGCCCTTCTGTCATTGGCATGGTATCAAAGATCTGCATCTACCAAAGGACTTACCTATCACAGCTTGGAATTCAGTAGCTTCAAGTTCTTAGGAGCTTTGTTGATAAGGAGTTGCCCAATTTAGGCAAGTAAGCTTCTTATGCAATGCATTGGGCATCAAGCACTTCTGAAAGGGTTTAACATGTGAGGCAGCACAAGGTAAAACCCAGTCTGAGGGCAGGAAGGCCAAGGGAAGGTGTGAAGCTTTGTGCTCTTTTCTTCTCAGAAGCCAGGTGCCCAGCTCCCCAGATTTGGAGGCAAATACTGTCTTTCATTCAGGTTTCACAGGCTTCTTCTCATGAACTACATCTCCAACAGTCAGTTGAAAGATTCACTTGATATCTTGGAAACTCCCTTTCAGGTCTTCCCATTCTTATTGGAAGAGATCTGTGTCTCCCACTTCAATGGATTAAAAGTTAAAACACAGGATCATTCTGTCTTCTTTGGACATTTTATGCAAAAGTGGAACATAGAAGACACTGATGACCAGAGTAATCTCCACATTTCTAGCTTTGCTAGGTAAAAAGTAAGACGAGAAAATTCAGCTCCTTCACTGCCTATGATCTTTGAATAGGGGTCAAAGGCAGCTGTGCATTTGTACATTTTAAAACATATTTATACATATTACATTTTTATGTATTTTTGCATATTTATACATATTAAAAAGCCAGCTATGCCTTTAATCAGCTAGCTATGGATGTTACCTGCCTATGCAACATAAATACGTGATTTCTATATCTTCCTATCTCTTCTTGTTGATTTCTTCACAGCCATTGAGATCAGGTTTGTGCCTGTGCAAGGAAAAAATTTGGAGCGCTACAACATCAGTGAATTTGTCACTGATTTACAACACCTTAAGGAGCAGCTCCTTCTCTTCCAGAACTGGGATAGTGCTACTCCATGGCTAATTTTGGTGCTTGCAAACTGACACACAAAGAGCTCATGAATCACCTCTCATTTCATGTTTTCCACTGCTGATCCACTGAGAGGTGTTTGGCAGAAGCAAGGACACAACCAAAAGGACAACAGCCACAGCACCATTTTTTGGGCTCAGGGATATTTTCTGCCTATTTCATGTTTCATAGAATACCAAACCTGAACCATGGGAAGAAGCTGGATGTCTGCTGAATGAGTTCTTTTCCTGTGCCTGATTGCCACGCAGGCTGGGATTTTTCACCCTAGTTTGTTTAGATAGCTGCCTCTGATCATCTCAACTTTCTTATTTATTGGCACGCTGACAGCATGCCAGTGGCAAGACAACTCCCTCCAGGAGTTCCCATCATTTGGATCACAGCTTCCTCCCTCTCCACCTACTGCAGCTATTAGGCACATCCAATATACACCTCGGCATGCATGCACTAAACTGCCTGGGTGAACCCAAGGAGCAGCCAACTCCAAATACAAAACAGGCTTCCAAATAATAATAATACCCGTGGAGCCTGAACAGTTGCCTTCCTTGCCCAAAAGGCTTTTTAGGGGTTCTGGGAAGGGAAAGGAATGGCTTTTGAAAGCCAGGTTAAATCCTGCAGAGGAGACTTTCATTTCTGAGTGCCTCCACACTTTTGGGGCGCTCTGTTTGGGGCACCTGCAATGGCCCCAAAGCTAAGCTTCCTCTTCAGCTGTCAAATCCCATGGGGTGGGGGTGTTCATCATGCAGCCAGAGCTCATTTTGCAGTGGCTCTCTGGCTCCTCACCACCAAAGTGTTAATTTAGCCCACAAAAATGGCTAAGCCTGCAGGACCCAGGGGCTGGCTAACGAGGGTTTTCGCCCGTGCAGATGCAGGAATATTCCAGAGCAGGACAGGACTTGTTCCCTGCACTAACTCTCCTCAAACCCAGCTGCTAAAAAATGGTAGTGAGGAGGGGATATTTTCCCCTCCTTTCAAATGGACAGGCTATCAGGAGGAGCATCAGGCAGTGCTTCCAGGATGGACACACTTTCACTCAACTTTTTTCCTCTTTTCCTCATTACCAGGCAGTGTTCTAGTTGAGGAGGCACTGCTAGGCTTGCCAAATGCCAGAAGTAACAGGAATGAAAAACTTGGGGGATTTCCCAACCAATTTTCACAGAGTCAGGCATCCCAAATGTGTGTTTCTGAGTCTGAATCACTAACTGTTTAGTACTGGGGTAGTTATTTAGGCAGCACAGAGAGTTGAAGAGCTGAGAGAGGCACCCCACTTTTTTTTACACAAGCCTGCCCATGTCACCAGCTAGAGTGTGAGGAGAAGAGGTGTCTCTAGAACCCACTCTAGAGCCCTCCTCTAGCCCTCTTCTCTTCAGTCAGCCAGAAAGCTTCAATTTTCTGTACCTTCCAGGCAGAAAATTGGGAAGTTAAAGTGCCTAAAAATAAAAGTATTTAGCAACACAGTAATTTTCAGATTTCTTACTGGTCTAAGTAGAAGAAAGAGCATTTAAAGTGAATATTACAGTGTGGCCATCACTTGATCTGCTCCCTGAATAAAACAGTTGTATGAAACAAGGACATAAAAAGAGCTGTATCAGCTATACAGAAATCCATCTAACACATGTTCCTCTTTCTGACAGGGGCCAAGAATTAATACATGCTTGGGGAAAAGTAAAATAGCAAAGTGAGACTTCCTCAGAGCACTCTCACAACATCTTGAGATTTGCATTGCAGCATCTTCCGGAGCCAGAGGTAATGTCTTTGTATTTAATAGCTCTTGAAGAATTTTTCTTTCATGAACTTGTCCAGTCCTTTTTGAACCCATGTAAATTTACAGCATCCACAACATCCTGTGGCAAGGAGTTCCATGGCTTAATTATACATTGTATGAAGAATCATTTCCCTTTGTTTGTTTTGAACCTGTCTCCTCCATGTTCCATTTGATGTCCCCTTGCTCTTGTTTTGGAAAAGACAGAGAACAATTGCTTGTCATTTCCATGCCTCTTTTATTTCATAGATCTCTGTCATCTACTCCTCATTCACAACCTAGTCCTTAGTGAGCAATCTAAGTTATCACACTGACTCTTGATTGCTTAAAATTGTTCTTCCCACCTAATGGGAGTCTACATTGGGCAGAGAGAAGTGAAAGGGTGTTTAGAATCAGGAAAAATAAAATGTCTGGGTGGATTTGTAATATCAGCAACCATCACCATTTACAGGGAACAATCTTTGATCTGTGGGTACTTGGGAAATTCCTCTCAACCATCTGTCTGAGGAATTATGAAGGAGTTCCCTGTCTTGCAAGTACACTGCAAAAGCAATCAGAGGATAACACCACATCTAAATCTGCTTATCAAAACCACTATCAGGAAGAGATGACAAAAATATACTGTATGTTTACCGAAAGATCAGTTCTCTTTGTTAACTTTTGGTTCAAATTATATAGCCAGTAGACACTTAACATGTTATCTCCTTGAGATATCAGCGATATTGTATTACAACATTACAGAGAGCTTTATAGACTAGTGACAAGAAGCTGAGAGTTTCTCAACTGACATATAATTATCTAATGTGCTTGATGTGCCAAAAATTGCTACTCTACATGGGCGAACAGAAAGCAAAGACAGAGAAACAGAAAACACCTGAAGGATTTGGGAGGAAGGTGGAAAAAACAACCTTTATAGCAGGGGCTGTTTCTCAGAAAAAATATCTCTGGAAAATAATAAATCACTATTGTTTTATTAATAAGTATAATTTTCATCTTTAAAAGTGCTCATCAGCTTATGTTTGGCATTAATTAATTGCTAAAATCTGACCTGGTTCACTTTCAGAAAACCAACCTATTCGTTCATTCTGAGACTCACAATCTAGAAGGATATTCTGACAGCAAAAGCTGAGTCTGTGTCCATGCAATTTCAAGCTTTGGGGTCTTTGGGAAATCTAGGTAGAGGAGGGAACACCTGAAATATTCAGTGTTGGGACAGGAGGTCGGAGCAGTTTAACTCACACTGGCCTGCTTGCACAGTTGTGTTTGCGACATCAGATGATTGCGTGTTCCTGCCTGGCTCCTGTGATTTGCTCCCAGGTTACCTCAATCTCACTAATTGCTGTCCTGAAGATTTAGCAAGATTCCAAGAAACAGTTGGAGGTTTTTGCAGGTGGCTGGAGAAAGGAAGGGGAAGATACATTTCTTTCTTACAGATCTAAACTTGGTGGAATTAAGAATAGGTATTCAATAAAGGCTAAGATGGGTAGGTAATTCTTCCATTTCATGTAAATGAATACTGTCTTTTCAGATGCATTTGAACCCAGTCACTGGTAGAGAAAATATATTCCATATGAACCTGGAGGTGTATCCAGGAGGTCAGTGTTTATAATCTTGGAGCAGTTTGACCTTTATCTTAATGCTCATCAGAGTAGAGTGAACATGAGGCACAGATTCTCAAGGGCATTCAGACATCTCTCCCTGTTTAATCTATACACTTGAATACATTCTGAGATATGTACACAAATATTATGGATTATTTTAAAGGAAAAACAGTATTTTTTTTTTTTTTTTTTAACAGAGTTCAAATGATCCAAAATCCAAAATGATAATCCAAACATTTTACTTTACAGCAAGTCGTTGCAGAGATAAATGCTATTTTCTATGCCTGGAAACATGTTTATCTTCCTGCTATCCAATGAAACTTCCTTCCATTTTTGATGCAACATACTGCCCCTGCTCCTCATTTAACAAAATTTATTCATGTAGTAGAGACGTACACAAGAACCAAACATGTCTCTCATGAGAAAATTGTCCTTTTTTTAGTGTCGCCCTGTTCTTTCATTGTCTTTATCTTGAAGGAAGGACTGCTTTCCACTGCCTGCCTTCTATTTTGTTTGCAGCCTTTCTGGCCTTTCTGGAGCAGATCTTTCCTATTTCTTCCATGTTTCTTTGCTCTTTTGAGCAGCACACAGTGATATGAAACCAGTTTTGGTTTTTGATATCCTTAAGTTTTGTGTGATTATTGGACTGCTAAGTGTAAAACTCCTAAACATTGCACACATACAGTACACATACAGTAAATCATAGTAACAATTAGAACACCTGGGCTCTTAGAAGTTTCTCATCCTTACTTGCTGTTGGAAAAGAAAATTTTAACTACCCAACATCTTAAGATATAAACTTGCTTGTCCATGGCTGACTCACCACTTTTTGTTTTTATTTATTTTTCTTTCTTTCCTTCTATTTTTCTTTCCCAGGCATGCAAGATTCTGGTAAATTGAATTAAGTGTTTTTTTCTCAGGTTTCTCCAGCTGTTTATCTGTCTTCTACTCATTTCAGTTAAATCAGGTGTGGGTAAAATGATACATTTCTCCCTTGTAGATAAAAATGAATCAACTTCTTGCTCTGCTTATTAGGCAAGAAAAAAAAAAAAAAAAAGAGGGAAAACCAGATTGCATTCTAAACTGCAACTTTTCCCTTAATTACAACTTGAGAATGAAATAAATTCAGCTGCTAGGCAAACAATTATCTTTCTGTGAAATTTTTTATCTTCATTAGTGTTAATGTGCTTTCTGTGTGTCAGACCACCTGCTTTTCAGAAGTCCCATAAAAGTATTTCTTAAGGGCCCAGCTCTACCCAGCCCCTAGCTGAGTGAGCTGGAGGGAGTGAGGTAGACCTTCTACTTACATGATGCAATTGCCAAGCAGAACTTCAGTTCTTATCCTTCAGGGCCAACGTGCCTCATAAGAATCACAGAAAAACTGAGTAGGAGCCTTGCTGCACAGTAAGCTGCAAAAGGAGGAACCTGAGACAGATCTGATTCCTGTTTTGGCAGAGGGTCTTCAAGAATTTGGGGTGGTCTGTGACTTACACATAGTTTTATTACCCAAACCCTCACATAAGTGATTTGCAATGTCTCCTGTGGTTTAATATCACTGCTGAAAATTGGTTCTGTCCCTCCAGCATGGAATTTTGAGTAAAAGATGCAGGAAAAATTGAGCTTTTTGTTGCCTTGTGAATGTCTGGACATCTAACCAGATATTCTGTGACAAAAGGGCCAACACAGATGCGGGAAAATGCTTTGAACCTCTTTCAGACCTCTGAAACTTTAATTCGCAGGGTGAGGTGGGAAAAAGGGAGTTGTGGCTGCAACAGGCCAGTCTGATGGAATCCCCCAGTCCCTCATGGCAGCTCTGCAAACCCGCTCCTTCTTGTTTACTCAGTAATTGCTCCTGCCCTTATTTTCCAGAGGGGAGGAAGGTAAAAGGAAAGGTAATATGACCTTTGGTATTTTGAAATAACATGATAACTATGCACATCTTCAAAGGACATGACTGTTGAAGAACAGCTGGGGATGGTGGTGGGAACAGCCTCCCCCTGACATTCAGGCCTGGTGGAGGAACCAGAAGAACCTGCAGAGCTCGTGAGAAGCAGTGGGGAAAACTAGGAGTGGCCAGAACAGCCTCATTGTCCCCTTTCATTATATCTGAGATTGACCTTTATTAGTTGCCTCTGGGTATGGAATGGGCTGAGCTGAAGCTCTTCAGAGGAGGTAGAACCCAAGAACCCATGCAAAGCATGGAAAAGGAGGAGGCAGGGTGAACGGGAAAGCCAAAGGGAGATTGCACTGAGTGCTGATGTTCTCCCTTGAGGGCCCTGACTAACCACTGTAGGAACTAAGCACGCTTTTAAGCACTCAGCTTTCCAACATCTGGGTAGAACAGGAAAAGATTATTGCTCCTGTTCATGTGAAACAGGAATGGTGAAGCAGAAGACATCTGAATACCCCTGAGGAGGCTGGTCAGAGAAATTAAATTCTAATTATCCTTCAGAATCATTGCTTAATGGAAATTGAGGGTTTTTTCAAACACCAGCTTTTCTGGAGGTGGGGGAAGGGGAAAATGAGACAATCTGAAGGAACAGTTTTGATTCCTGGAAAAAGAAAATAATGTTATTTCTCATTGCACACGAAATAATTTTCCTACTGACTATTCATAAAAGATAAATCTGCAGCATAGATAGAATAAACAAAAAGCTGAAAGTATTTGACTGAGGCCAACCATGAAGGAAAAGAAAGAAAGAATAAGATTGTGTCCTCTGAGAAGATCTTATAAAACATTCCAAGATATTGCTTGGTAGGGTGGATAGACAAGATGATCCCCAGGGATACCCTCAACCCTATCAACTGTGATTCTGTGATCACCACCAGCACTGATAAGTTCCCTCAACATTGTGAACATGCAAAATTTTTTGTATCAAAAAAAGCTGATTTTTATGAGACAATGACGTATGTATAGCAGTTTCAGTCAAAGAAAGGATTCCCAAATAAATCTCTTCTGCTGTTGCTTAGAAAAAGTCTGAAAAGTTAGAAAAGTGTGAAGCACTGAGAGAATTTTTAAATATAGTCTAGGGAAGTTTTTCATATGATCCTCTTGTTAATATTGACCTCATAGGCAGTGGTCTATGAACAGAACCTGAGATTAAGGGCAAGATTACATCTCATAATTGATTCTGGCTTTGTGACTGGATTCAGATTCAGTAGGAATGTATTCTGATTTTCACCTCTCTGTAGTCCTGAGAAAGGCTGGAGGTTTATTTAGTGAGCCCACCACTTCTTTCTGAAGCACAGAAGAGAAGATGAAAGGAGCCTTGACTCCTTCCAACATGCTCTCCTGCTTCTTCTTCCCTCCCCTCCACACATTGCTGAGCGCAGCTGGAATAGGGCAAGGCAGGTGGCTGCCAAGGTTTGCTGCTTAAAATCACTCAACAACAGAGGGTACTTCTTTCCAGCACCTGTGGAGCTATGGTATGGCTGTATAGCCAGGAGGAAGGAGCAGTGGTTGGAAACAAGAGTCCCCTCACAACTTCTTTTGAGGAAAATATAAGCAGGGCTGCTGTACCATGATAGGGGTGTCAAGGATAACCTGGAAACTCAGCCTTAATATGTACATTTAAAAAAAAAAAATCCTCCAAAATCAAGTGATATTAATGCTTTAAAACAATGCACTGGATCCAGAAAGAGAAGAAAAGGGTATTTAAATAAGATTTACTTCACTGTAAGTAATTATTTGATGCAAATAGGACTTATTTTCAGTGTAAGAAGAAATTGGTAGCTCAAAGACCCCTCAGCACTAGGCTAGCAGACATAAGGTTCCTGCATCTCCCTTCAGAGCAGCTGCCATGGGCTGCAGGTATGTTCAGGTCCTCTGAGGTTAGGGATGGACAATTTGAAGGTGGAGAAGCCTCACCTTGCTGCTCCTGCTAACGCCTCCAGTACTGCTGTCCTTCCCTCGAGGGGTGTGTGACCTCTGAGGTACAACTTGGGCATCTTGCATGGCTACAATTATCTGCTAATAGTGGTCATAAAAAAAGAGCATGCACCCCTCTATTCTTGCACTTTCACGTTGGCATGTTTTATAAACATGAAGGAATGAAGTTCCACAGGAGCCCTGGGAGGCAGGGAGCAGACCCTTACAAAGGAGCGAGGCTCCAGCTGGGAGAGGTGTCAGGACGGAGGTTTGTTTCTGGGGAAAGGTAATCATTGTTTTGGGAAACCTGACAACTGTGCCGGGAGGAAGGAGGCTGATGGTGCATGGGCATGTGGAGGCAAGCTCCCCGCTGACAGGGGAGAGCTCCCAGTGCCTGCACCCGAATCCAGCCATCAATCATGCTGAGGCCACATGAGCACTGCCAGCACTCGGCGACCAGACAGAGGCAGCACATGATGCAATGGGCACAGGTGTGCAGCCGGCACCAGGGAAAGGCAGCAGGGCTTTGCATACATAACGCGCCTTTCCTCTGAAGTTCTCAAGGCGATTTGCAAGCATTAATTAATTCCCACAACGCCCAGGGATGGTAGGCAAGGCAGTGTCACTGGCAAATTAATTTCATAGGTAGTGTCTTTGATATCACACGCTCATGTGCTCACTGTGCAGGATTTGATGTATTATATTATTTCCCCAACACACCTGCTGCCCTTCAGCTCTTCTATGCAGCATCCTGGAAGAAATTATTATTATTTCTATTATTATTATTGCTGTTGTTACTATTATTATTAGCTTTATTACAGCAGGACTGGTGCTATGAAGTGGATACCTGCATCTGTAAGAGAAAGTCATTGCCCCAGAGAGCTCATAACCTAAACAGGCAAGATCTGTATTTGAGCAAGTCTGTGCTCGCTCTCCAAGAATGTTGGCTGGAAAAAAACTCAGTAAAGTTTGTGCTGGGGTTGACAAAGATTGGCCTGTGTGCTGGTTTTTTTTTGTTTTTTGTTTTTTGTTTTTTTTTTTCAGCTCTGCATTTAATCTCTGCTATGGGCTGGTGGGATATGAAGATGTTCTTTCCTAAAGATTTCCAGAGCTGTGGGAGGGGTGGTGCAACCACCTGAGAGCCCCACTGACAGGGGTTGACATCAAGCAGATATGATGTCAATATGGAGAATTGAATATATAGAGTGGCTTTTGTCAATAAATGATAGTCTCATACAAAATTATCAAAATTAAGTTTTGGTTTTCATTTCTTTTTCACTTTCAGAGTGAGCTTAAATGGAAAAGGAGTGGGAATGATGAAGATAAATTTCTCACAGTAATTGAAACTAGCAGGATATAGAAATTTATCAGCCAGATCTATCTAAAATTTTCTGGGCTTGGGAACAGGCATATTACTGATTGAATTTTACCAATCCAGGGAATTCAGGACATTTAATAGCATGCCTCAAAGCTTTTTACTTCTTTCCTTTTCTCTTTTCTTCCTGTTGGTATTTGATTTTTTGCGCATTTTTCCTCTTTCTTTTTTTTTTTTTTTTTTTATCCATTCCCCAGTCAGGTGATCCCAGCTAGCAGATACAGATTGCTTCCCTCAGCTGGCCTCAGGCATGCATAAAAAAATCACTTTCATTCAACAGGATATCTAACCTCTTCATGTGTACTGATATATCAGTGCTTTTTTATGTGTGACATAAATATTTATCTACTGGATAACAGGATGCAAGTGCCATGGTTTTCAGCACTGCAGAGCTGACCTTCAGTCTGGAATTCACATGTTTCTTCAGTAATTTATATTGCAGGTTAACCTTACACTTTGTCTTTTCTATCTGATCCCTGGGGAAAGGCAAGTAGTCCAATGTCAGTTCTAAGCAATCTGGATTTTGAGTCACATCTCTTTGGAAATTCTGTTCTGTTTATTTGGCCTGGAACTTTAAAGAAGAAAGAGACCTGATAGCATCATATCCATAGTGTAATTTCATTAATTTGTCATATGATATTCTGAGATTTGTTTGAGTGCTGATGGTGTCATGGCCTTTGTTTGGGACAGGTCCTTGACTTGGGAGTTGAATTCTGGCAACTTTAATTTTTTCTGTCATTACAGATTGGTAGAAGTTGTGTGTGGATCACAAATAACACAGGTGTGAGTATGCTCCCTTGTGGTAAGCCATTTTGTTGTCACACCTTTTACTCCATTTCTTTCAAAGTTCATGGTGAAATAATTTGTTTTCTAATAAAGATTATATCAGTCACACTCTGTAATGATCTTTCAGTATGATATGCATTTTGGCAGGGTATTCCATTAGCTCAGGCAAGAAAAGGAAGCAGAGATGCTACTTTTTTTTTCTCACCAATAACATTGTGCTGAGAATACCCACCAAGCTCTGGAAGACCCAGGTTTAATCCCTCTTCTGCTTAAGGGGATTTGAACTTGTCTCTCCACTTCTCTGACTGCCCTAACCACTAGGGTAAAGAATATTCTAGGGCAGGGCATTCTCAGTTCCTCATATTGAAACCATTTTACTTTGCATAGGTTAATTAAATATTCATGGGAACAGGAAGATGGCAAACCTATGCAAATGACTATGTATCTTTGTGGTATAGTCTTTCATTTGGGAGCAGAGGGCCTGGCTTCCATTATCCACATCAATGAATACTTAAATGAGAAATACAAGAAACATTCATAGAAGCAGGCACAGGAACTAAGGACTTCCTCTTCCAGGTGAATACTAACCACTGAACTAGAAATCATTCCCCCCGTGACACAGGAAATAGTGAAACATATTATACAAATAAAACTGCTCCAACAAGAGAACTTTAGACAGGTCTGTCTTGAAACCTCGCACTGTGAATATTCACTCATAACTTGAGACTTGGGTTCAAGTTCCTTGAGAAGAAACTATGAGCTTTAATTACCAAGGTGTGTACAGTCCATCCCTGGTTAAAGAAAGGGCATTGCCACTATTTCTTGCTCTTGCTTGCCTGCTTAATTTTTTATGCCTTTTTTAGGTGATCAAAGGGTGGTTGTGTTGATGAAGGGTGTATTTATTTTGTACAATGTTTGTTATGCACCGTATTTGGATGTTGCCTTATTTGCTTGAGTCAGATTGCCTTCTGCATGCACATGCTTCACTGCAGTGGCTTTCCCACCACTGACAGATTGTGCTGCTGAAGGGAAAATTGTGTTGCTGCTAATTTCCTTATATAGAGACTCACCACTTGTCTCTCTGGTCAATGACATTCCTACCATTTTCCAACTAAACCTCCTCTTCATCAGTCCTAGTGAGACTGAGGTGAGCTTGGGAAACTCCACTAAGCAGATCTTGCAGATGAAGCAGGAAGAGGAACTTTTAGAATGGGTTTATTTGATTTCCATGACAGTGGAATTTTGATGGAACAGGGACTGCAGGAATTCCATGAGGACACCAGAAGCTGCATCCATGCTGGACAGAGCCAGGTAGGATTGATTCCAGGACAGACATGCTACTGGACACAGGTGACATTGGTAGCGATAACATATTTAAGAAAGGGCAAAAAAATCTACACAGGAGATGGGATAAAAAAAAGGGGAAAAAATATGACACAACCCTGCAGACACCAAGCTCAGTGCAAAAGGATGGGGAGGATGTGCTCCAGTCACCTCCAGTCCATGGAGAAGACTGTGGTGAGGCAGCTGTCCCCTTGCAACCCGTGGGGATCCTCAGTGGAGAGGAGATCCAACTGCAGCTTGAGGAGGACTCGATGTAGGAGGATGTGCCTGGCAGGAAGCTGCAGCCTGTGGAGAAGCTGTGCTGGAACAGACTCCTGACAGGAGCAGCAGGCCATAGAGAGGAGTCCATGCAGAGCTGGTTTCCTGGCAGGACATGTGCAACCTAAGGGAACCAAGCCAGAACAGTTTGTGAACTGCAGCTCATAAGAAGGAGCCACAATGGAGGAGTTCATAAAGGACAGAAACTTATAGGAGAGGCTTCACACTCAAGCAGGGCAAGTGCATGAGGAGAAAGGAGCAGCAAGAATGAAGAGCTGATCCCAACCCTCATTTGATATCCACCTGGGCCACTTTGAAGGAGAAGGGGGGAAGATGTTTTTAGTTTTGTTCGTGTTTCTCATTTTCCCTCTCTGATTATTTGGCAATAAGTTAAATTAATTTCCCTAAGCTGAGCCTGTTTTGACCATGACTATAAGTGATGTCCTTGTACTTATCTTGACCCGTGAGCTTTTAATCATATTTTCTCTTTCAGACCTGTTGGGAAGGGAGTGATAGAGCAGCTTGGTGGGCACCTGGCAGCAAGCCAAGGTCAGCCTACCACAAGGGTTTTGTCACATCTCACTTTAATTATTTACAACACAGTTGGCCTCATCTGAACTAATCTGGGCTTTACTGTCAATCAGTGTAGAGAAACAAGATTTCCAAGAGGCATTTTCATCTGCATCCTAGCAAAGCGGATGAAACTTATTGTTATTTCAAGCCCTTGCTGCTCTATGAACAGTCAAGGAATCCTTGAGTGTCCAACCCAGATGTAGGTACCTACAACACAGCTGCCAAGAGCTCAGAAGGTGGCTCCGTCTTTTGCATTTTACTGTTTCATCAAGACTTATTTGTGGTCTGCGGTTCTGATTGCCCTGGAGACTTGAGAGGGTACTGCATACACCCTGTGGCAGAAGAGTTTTGTAAAGGGGAAATCTGACCTGTGTTCACAGGATGCAATTCTGAGCATTGCTGAGTCCCAGTCTGGTAGCAAAGAGCACTGGTGGTACTGCCCCAAAGGCAGAGGCAGCACTGATGCTTCAGCCAGATCCTGCAGTCATATTAGAAGCACTCAGAAAAACTCAAGTGCAGAATGACACTGATACAACCATATCCAGAGTGAGCCTGTTCACACCCAGCTGAGGTCTCTCTTCTTCTTCTTTATTACTGCAGAGGTGCCAGAAGCTTTAGGACACCTGGACTTCACTGACAGCTGGATCTCAAAGGCACCCAGGACATGAACATCTTTCAAAAAGCATCAGTAGTTATTTTCCCTCATCTCTGTATGGCTTTCGGGATAAGTGGTTGCAGAAACCTATCAGTGTTCAAGAAGTTACAAACTCAAAGGAAACTAAAAATGTCATGCCCATTCTTTGCATCTTAATGTAATTTTTATTCTTTTTTTTAATTAATATCAGATTTATTTAATGACATTAAAATATGCTCACATCTGGCTTTAATCCCTTATATTTTCCTTAGTCAGTAGACCATACTTCTGCATTTTCATAAAAACGTGAAGAATCAGGATGAACCCGAGCACACTGATAATGCTGTTTCATCTGGCTTCCCAAAGGCACAATGCATCATTTCAGATGTTGCAAAGCTGAGTCACTGACACTGATGTGACTAATCTTAACGATGTGCTTTGATTCCATAATATGTCGCTGTAAAGTTTGACACGTTTGATACATTCATCTCAGCATTCCAGGGGAACTTTCTGTTCCCACAGTGAATCTACTCACTGGGAAGACAAATTGCCTGTGGATAAAAAAGTCCCAGCCCAGCCCTTGAAACACACTAGCTAATTTTCCTCTAAATTTGTCTATGGACCAAATTTTGCCCTCATCAGTGGGGATGCAACTTTCACTGAATATACTATTCATGTATCCAAAGGCAAAATTTGTTCCTATCTATCAATCTACCTACTATTTTATCTACTATCTGTCTGCTTAACTCTATTAATTAGTTAATGTTTGTAAAACACTCAAAAGATGTAAAGCCCTATAGAAATGCTAAGTATTATAATTATTGTTATCTGACTGCTGTATCTCTTTACCTATCTAGCTATCTACCTTCTCTATCTATTATAATAACAATAATACTTAACACTTATATAGTGTTCTTAATCTTCAAAGTACTTTATAAACATTAACTAATTAATCTAATCTAGTCATCTTGCAAACAACTCTTTTTAACAAACCAGTGGTTGTTTCTGTAAAATAAAATTCTTTGCAAAAAGATGAATTGTACTTTGGGTGTGTGTGTGTGTGATATTTTCTTCAGGTTTGGCTATGATAAGGTAATAAATATGTATAAAAACAAAGCAGCAAGAGAATGGATGAGAAAAGCTCCATCCCTAAGTCACACAGAGCTCATAACACATTGCAGTTACCAAGAAGATGTCTCCTGGTCAGTTTATTCTTGAATTCTGTGCTGTCTTAGTTTTAATGCAAAGGTTTCCTGCTACAAAAATGTGATTTTTTTGGTTGTTTTTTATATAAAGAGCCATGAAATATTTATACCAATTTCCTTTTACTAGATTATTCTCTAACCAGAAGCAAGGCCAAGGCTGTCCAATGGAACAGCTCAAGCTGAGCACTTTAGCTCGACATCTACAAAGATACTTAGGCAACTTTCTTCTGTCCTTACAGAAACTGTGGTGATGTTGACACAGAAATTTCAAATTGTATGTAAAAAGGCAATGGGGCAAGGAGTCCACAACCACTGAAAGGAAGAGACCAGCTTACTTTTAAAATAAATGCACCCTGAATAGCTCTGCAGATCTACATCTAGATCAGCTTTAGGTATCCTTTCACACTGGCACTGAGAAAAGACTGTGTGTATTTTCAGAGACAGCATTCTGGAAGTGCAAGGGAGAGATCAAAAAGTATGTGAAGGGTTTTTTTGGGTTACCTTTGTGCTTCTAAACAAAGGAAGGTCACAAACTCAGATCAAGCACTGCTTGACAATCATCGCCCAACTGCCTGACTTGGTTTTAGATGTAATTTTTAAGAAAAATCTTCTACAGAGAGGGGTAAGAGAGCTGTCTTGTGCTTTTTGTATTTGGACTAAGAATCAGCCCTGGCTCTCTTACACCTGAGATAGGAGGTACAGCTGTAATGAAAACTTATCCAGACTTTATTTGGCATACAACACCACCAGCACCAGAGAGAAGAAAATGAAACAAAATCAAATAGAAAAAAGATTATCTTTTCCACTTAATGAAAAGGGTAGAATTTTTCTTATATTTTTTTCCTTTTGTTGTTTTTTTTGTTCTTCTTTCTTCTTTCTTCTTCTTCTTCTTCTTCTTCTTCTTCTTCTTCTTCTTCTTCTTCTT
>CM031879.1:2991344-3007243 GCA_018697195.1 Certhia americana
TTCTTCTTCTTCTTCTTCTTCTTCTTCTTCTTCTTCTTCTTCTTCTTTTCTCTTCTTTCTCTGTCTCCTATTTTTTCTGATTTTTTTTATCTGTTCTACTTATTTATTGATGTAGACAAAATGTGCAGGGACAGTTCTGGTAAGAGCTAACATGAAAATGAGTTAGGATTCTACACTGAGCTGTCCCAAGGCAGACAGACAAGCAGCAAAACTGTGACCACTATTGAACAGATAATTTTGTCTCTAGTAATTCTAAAAAGTAAAAAAAAAAAAAAAAACAACAAAAAAAGAAAATAAGTATTTTTTTGCAATTTGTCGACATATCTTTCTCCAGCAGCTAGGTTAACATAAATTATGCCTCCTCCAACCAAAAAATCAACAAGCTTTTACATTGCGTTCTCAGACTCTCTTGCAGCTATTTATGCATTTTTCCAGGCAGAAGCTCAAAGCACCACTTCACCACTGCTAAAGATTTCAGAAATATAGCTGCCTTTTGTGGAATTGCCTGGATAGAGCTGTCATCCTGCAACAGGTATGTTTTTAAATGAAATATGAAGCAAAATAAACAAGAAAATGTCATTAAAGGCAGGGGCACAGGGCTGAATTCAGGTTGTACATCATTCATCCTGTCGTGCAGAATAGAATGGCATATTGAGTGGGAGCAATTACAGGCAAATCAGGCTTCCAATACAATCAATGCAATAAGCAGCTGTGCTGTTTGTGCTACAAATTCACAGAAGATGATCTGAATGTGGTTCCTGTCAGTCAGGCATGACAGCCAGCCAGGCTGAAATCCAGGTGATACGGGCTCAGCCACACACTCCCCGAGTCACCTTGTACACAAGTCCTAATCTAACCCCGACCTTCACATCTTATTCTTCCTCTAGCAGTGCACTTCATAAACACAGGGCTTTGATGGACTTAAATGTTATACCCAACAGGGCTTGAAAATGAAAGTGCTGAGTTGAACCTATGGTTGCAAATGAGAAACATGCACTCAGTTAGTATCTACTAATAAGAGGTGCATTGAGGTACAAGGCATAGAGAAACCTTTAATTAAAGGTTGAGGTTGGGGAAAAAAAAATCAGGAATCTGGGAGTCTGGTTAGAAAGGGTGAAGATATCACTGAGTGTTTGCAGAATATTAGACTCCTGGAACACGCTTGCAGAAGTGACATTTCTCAAGGGTAGAATGGTGAAGCTGATGCGGAAGGGACTTGGATCCTCTTTAGAGGTGCAGTAAAGGAATTAAAAATATATCTGATTTTAGATAGGTGAGATAGGGCTCCCTGTTGTCACCTTGACCCTTGTATTCACTACACAGTGTCTTTAAAAAAGTGTCCTTAATACAACTACAGCACCTCCTCCTCCTACCTGCTCCTCCTCTCTACTCCCTAGAAAGGTTCCTGAAATGTTTCATAGTGAAGGGGAAAAAAGC
Source organism: Certhia americana (assembly GCA_018697195.1). Lineage (NCBI taxonomy): Eukaryota > Metazoa > Chordata > Aves > Passeriformes > Certhiidae > Certhia > Certhia americana. The sequence continues at coordinate 2,992,782 of CM031879.1, forward strand.
CCCCCTTTATCTGTGCCCACAGAACCCCCTGTGCAGAAACCCAAACCACCAGGTTAGAATTCAAGGCACTTTGAAGAACAACTGTTACTTACACTCTCCCCTCAGTGACGCAGAGGAAAACAAGAACATGTTTTTAATTGCAAAGTCAAATGGTTATGCATGGGTCCTGTCATGCTTGTAAGAACTTGTTCTACCCCAGCCCTCCCTCTCCTCCCCGCTGAGACAGCCTTGCCAAAACCTGGTTTGAGAGTGGTCACAGGGAAAACGTGAAGCCTTGCAGGGATTTGGGGAGTAGACACCAATCTGTCAGAGGTGTCACCAGGACTGGATATATCTGCTGATCTGTTACCACTTGCTAATTAAGGATTCGGCAGCTAATTGTCATAAATCCTGGTAAGAGATGTGGAATGAGGCAGAGTTTTTAAAGCAGCATGGCCTGGGTGGGTTTGCATCGGCAGGAATGATCACCCCTGTGCCAGAGCTCTGCTGCTGTGTGATACCTTGGTGAATGCCTGTATTGTTGTGAGTGCCAATTTGCTCCCAAAAGCATTTCTGACATTCCTTTGCAGAAATGGTGAGTGTCCAGGACTGTAATACACTGACTTGTTGAAGGATTTCATTTAATAAACTCAGAGACACTGGCAGTCACAGCTAAACAGATGTTTTACAGGATGAAATTTTGCACCCTTCATCAGACTGAACTTCTGGTCCACCCTTCAGAAAAGAAAAGCACAACTGTGCCAAGAAGGATTGAGGTCTTATGCCTTGACTGTGCAAACCCACAATTTGGGCACTGCCTCAGTGAGGGTTAACACTCTTTGCATGTGATTCAGCCAGTCAGAGTTTGAACTTGGAAAGAAAGGGATTTAGCAAGTTTGATTCAGCTTTAGGTATCCTTTCCAACATTTCAGCCATGTCTAGTTACCCACCATCTTACTCCACCTGAGTTCAACACTTCTCTGAGTCTTGAAGGCTGCAATTCAGGGTGGAAAGGGTAAAGTCAAGCCTTCCACCTCTCAAAGGCATTGAATTTACTTAAATGCTGAGCAACTTCTCAGGAAATCAAGTCCCTTCAGGGTATATGCAGTTGAATATCCAAAAATAACTATTTGAAGCTTTCTGTGGGTCTCAGGATCACAGGCTCTGTATTCATGTGAACCAGCTGTCAGATAAAAGATCAGAACTAATTTTCTGTTATTGGTTGACTGTCTTTTCCTTTGGAGAGAGTAGAATTGTGGTTGCATGCAGAAGAAATATCTCTCTTAACAAGTAACTTGGTTTTCAGAAATTTTGTTCTGCTTTTTATTTCCTAGTCCTTTTCCTGTTTTCAGTCAGTTTTTGTAATGTTTTCATCAAGTCCAAGTTTTTATCTAGACTAAGATTACCAACTGCTTTTGGAAATAAAAACTAATATCTGTCACATATTCCACTGAAATCTGCCAAATCTTCCAGGTAGAAAGACACAACAATCTATTTTAAGACTGGTTTTCACTAAAGCTGGCTGAAAACTTCACAGTGGAATGTTTGTTTATTTTCCCAGATGAAAAAGCTGATTCATAGTAATTCAAACATTTTGCTGAGATGGTTCAGTTTTAATTCAGGTGTGACCAATTTCAAGCAGGGCACAATTAACTTCTAATGAGTAGATTCCTGACAGGAATTAGACTTGCAGGGTGCTGTGGCTAGTTGGGAATCATCTCCTCTGGAGGCTGTCAGCACATCAGGATAGTGGCCACCAGGGAATGAGGAACTTGAAAATGTTTAAAGGATTCATATTTAAAAGTTATGATGCTTTCTGTTTGGTGAAAAAGGAGACAGATGGAGGCCAGAACAGCATTACTCAATTCATTCCTGAGTTTCCATGTCTGTCTATCTAGCTGTCTAAAAATTAGGATCAATTGCTTTGTCAGGATAAAGTAAAAATAGGGGATTTGTTCTGAATGAGAAAGCAATTTAATGCTAAAATACTGAAACCTGATCTACAGAGAATGATTTTGCTATACAAAATACTAGGGCTATTAACAATTCATGGACATTAAGGTGCATTAATTGATTAATTAGAAAAAGGGTTAACCCTTCTCTGGGAAATGTAAAATTACTTCTTGGGTATGAGGGGGAAAAATTTGTTCTGGGTATTATCAAATAAGCAGATGAAGGTCTTTCTGACTGAGTTCTGCAACCTGCACTTTTTATTTCTGAAAGCAAAAGCTTTTCTGTATTGAAAGCAACCATTTATCTTGCAGAAAGTAGAGATGCACATCAGCAGACATCAAAAAAACTAGCAATAAAATTAGCCTCCCACAAATCCAAAGTTAAAATAAAAGGTAATTGAAAAAAAAAAAATTGGTTGCAAAACACCTGTTTTGAAATTCATGCCACTGTGATTTTTTGGAAAAACCTTGAGAAGAACGTGAAATACATTGTTTGCTTTAGAGTGAGATAATTTTTAGTCCTAATTTCACCTAAAACCTCATAGGAAATATTTTTGGGTTGACATAGTGCAAGTCAGCTATCCTCAGCCATAATTCCCCTTGTTTTTTGGTAGTGCATGCAGTCTATCCCAGCCCTGGAATATCAGGATTGATGCAAAATGTTGATGAACTGGAACACCAGAAATTTTCCACAAAGTAATGACTCTTGTGTAAAAGACTTATAAGTAATCTCAGAATCTGGACTAAAGTACCAGAAAATATAGTTTTATTGGTGCATTAATCCTCCAGTTAGTGCTGAACTCCTGCCTGAGTGAGGAAAACACCAGGAAGCACATCGTGACCAAAAGAACTTAAATCTCTTGTTTTTCTCTCCCTGCTGCTCTGGGGAGGCCAAGTAAAGAGCACCAAACCATTCTCTCTTGCAGGTGGTTTCCTTCCAACATGGTCACAGCCCTTCTCCTGAGCCTGTGTGTGCCTGGTGTGACGGCACGTGCAGGTGGCTGCACGCTCCTGCAAATCTCATCCCCCGCTCGCTGACACCTTCTGGTCCCTCTGGAGCTGGCTGGGTCCCAGCTGTGCTCCAGCAAACACCCACGTGTCCCAAAATCCAGAGCTGGGTCTGGAAGATTCCATGCCTGGCAATCTTTTTCCTTGCCTCTACCCGGATCCACACCCAGCCTCCGTTGGTGATGACAAATGCAGCAGCCAGGGTGAGACGAGTGGTTGAGTTAACCATGATTTAACACTTTGCAGGCTGCTGTCCCAGGTGATTATACATTCTTTGCATTTGTTTGGCTGGAAATATGGAAAATTAATTAGTAGCAGAAGGGTATAACTTTGCCAGCCATTAACTGAATTATAAGTAAGTGTTTTCTTTGTCTGGCAATATCTTACCTTGTCCTTGTGCCAAAAATATCTCATAACTTGGTATTATATTCTCTGAAGACAACTTTTTTAATGACTTTATGAGTGAAATACTGTAATACCAGTAGGAGAGGTTTTTGGTTTTCCCTTTTTTTTTTTTTTTTTTTTTTTGGTGTTGATGAAAGGGAACATAGCTTCATTTCTGAAGGTCAAGTGTTTGGAACCAAAAGCTTTTGTTATTTTTCTTATTCCATTTTTCTCATTCCATTTTTCTTTTTAATTATCAATGAAAAATTAGAAAAATATCCCAGCTCATGATGAAAAAAACGTAAGAAAGCAAGAAAGAGAGAATATTTTCTAAGTCTAAATACTGTTGTGTACTTATTTTCTGATGGAAAGTAGGATGCTGTGGATATCTGGAAAGGAAGAGAGAACCAGATTTGTCATCTGCCTCCAATCTTTATTTTATGGTTAGCAGTGTTGCAGCTGAGGTGTTTTCTATCTGCATATTTACTCTAGAACAAAGATTGATATAGCCTGATATGTGTTGTATTAATTAAAAAAAAAAGTGAAAGACAAAATAAGAAAAAACTCATGTCTTGCTCTAGATATGTTTTCAAAATTTTGTTATAAAGCACACATCTCCTAATTTGACTGATGTCCATTAATCAACAGAGCTGCAATCACATTATCTTTCCTCTACTTGGGCCCTAATGCTTGGTCCAAGCTTCTTTCTTCTGTCACTTCTGGAGGTCTATAAACCTAGTCTGCTTTTGATGACAGGTGGGAGCTGAGGATATCTTCTGTTGACTCTCCTGTTTCTCTGGAACAGGTATTTTCTGGCTGCTGGATGTTAAGCTGCTCATGCTTCTGGCCACAGGTGTGAAATGCAACTCATGGGAGCCAGAGGTAGATTTTCAGCATGACAAACGTGGGCCAGGCAGAGCATTAGGTGCCTAATGAATGTCTTTCCCATTGTCTCACAGAACTAGGGAATGGTCTGAGAGGATGTCTGGGATGTTTCTTGCATGCAGAGGCACACGCCATTCATCAGGCTTTCTGCTGCAAATCACCCACAAGTACTTGCCTGCTTTCAGAATTAATCAGTCTTGACTTGGAAGCACTTTCATCGGCATAAAGTTTCTTTCCCCCACCCCCTTTCCCTTCCTCATGCCGAGACAAGGTACCATGGATGCTGCAAGTACAGTGGAGGTGCTGTCTAGACACCCAGGGCATCTCTGTGAACATGAGACTTGCCATGCACAAAAGGTGTTGGCACACGAGGCTGTTGGCAGGCTCATCTCCCACTCCCTTGGCCAAGGCTCCAGCCACAAAAGCCATGTCTAGTCAGTTGAATGTGCTTTCAAATGTCAACGTTTGGACTGATTAACAAGTACAAGAAAAGATCATGACTGTGGCAAACCCCAGAAGTGTCTAAGGGAGAAGTTGCAATGAGTTTTAGCAAGCTGGTCTGTGTAGAGTTTTCTGAGCTTTTTTGCATTGTAACACAAAGTGACCCAAATTCCTCATTGCTGGTGGATTTTTGTGGGGTCCATTCTGGGGCCATGGAAGAACTGTTTGGAGGGGATTTCTGGAGGTCAGCAGTCCAACCTCCATCTCGGAGATGACATATTATCAACACCAAAGCAGGCCAACCATGGTTTTATCTAGATGAGTCTTGAAAACCCTCAAGAATGGAGATTTCACTGTAACCTGCTGGTCATGTTTGCCTAATGTAACTCAGCAAAAAGTTTGCTATATTCACTGTTGTCTCACATTTAGTTTGGTGTCCTCTTTGAAGCTGGGCTGTTATTTAGCCTGTCCCCTGCCTCTGCTGGTTCACAGGGTTATTCCAACCCAGGTGCAGAAATTATACAATATTTTCTGCACTTCATGAAGTCTCTTCTGTCCTGGTCTTCACGTCTTTTAAAATCTGCCTGGCTTGAAAGTCCACTGTTCATGTAATTGGCTATTTGTAATATTCTCATTACCAGCTGTTAAATATTGAGTTACATTTGACAGCCACTTGTATTCAGTATCAGGTCGATTTTCCACTTTTTTTGTAGCTTATTCCTTCTTCAGCTTCGTAATGATAATGCTGCTGGTGACAAAATCCTTATATATTAAAGATACGTAGTATCTGCTGCTCTTCCCTTGCCCTAACATCCAATTAATTACAGAAGGCAATCAGGCTGGTTAACAATGATTTGCCCTAGACAAATCCTTGTGGATTGTTTATCATTGCTTCTTGTCTTACAGTAGAGTGGAAGTGGACACCATGAGGATGTGCTCCCAGACCCTTCCAGAGCCTGAGGTGAGACTGACCAGTTTATAGTTCCCTGGTCTTCCCTTTATTCACATTCTCGTGGAATTGTTTTTATGCCTTTAAGTGGTTTTAGGTCCAGCAGAACTTCAGCCTTCCTGGCATTATCAAGACTGAAGTATTAACTCTATCCTGATACAAGAAACAACATAGGAAGACACAGAATTTCTTGAGACCTTTGCCTGTGGACGGTGTGTGTGTGTGCTCTTGCAGCTCATCCTGAAGACACGGGACAACCCACCAAGCCTTACAGCTTTACACAGAAGTTTTTCAAGAGGTTTGTTTCATGGTTGACGTGTGAAGCCGTACAGTTCCTTCCCCTCTCTGTGCTCTGTGTGTTGGAAGCCACCTCCCCTTGGTATAGTACTCACAGAAATTGTGTCTGGTTGAGGGGGAAGTGGGCTTGCAAACCTTCTTTTGTGCAGGGCACAAAGGAAAAGGGATGGCTTGTAGTCTGCAGCAAAACGAGAGGAGGCTCTCTGCTCTCTTCAAAGGGCTTCCTCTTCCCCTTCTCTCTCTATTGTGAATTCTTTAAAAAGACCACCCTTCCCTTCTGCAGAGTGAAAACATCAAAGGGAATGGTGTGGGGGGGTATTTCCTTGTGAACACTGACTTACCTTACAAAGGTGAGGAGTTCACAGGAGGTTCTCTCTTGTGAAGCGTGTTCTGGCTGCCTGGCTTTGAATGCTGAGCTCACTGGGAAAATGTTCTTACATCTTCAAGCAAGCAGCTTTGCTGCAAAGTCAAATCTCTTCATTTCCCTCCCACTTTCTACTTACCCAGTAATATTTTATTTTATTTTATTTTATTTTATTTTATTTTATTTTATTTTATTTCAGGTTTTCCTACTTTATACTTTTATACTAATTTGTTTCACCTTTCATTTAATTTAACTTCATATTTATTTTGTTTGGACGACACTAAAACTTTCTAGGTCTTGAGGGTTTTGTGACTTTTTATTTCTATATGGAGGTAGTCACAAAAACTGAAGTGCAACAGAAAATTAAGATTTCCCATAAAATTTGACCTAAAAAGATAGTATTGCATTTATTAAGGTACATTTACATGTGAGGATGTGAATCTATCCATCCCAGGATATGTGGAAGAGATAAGTTTGCTCATGCTTGTTTCAGCATAAGATTTTAATTGTTTTATTGGCTAATAAGCTTAGCAAGAACAGTCAGCAATCAACCAACCAGCTCTATCAAATTTTTCAGTGAGCTGGAGTTTAAGTTTAATGTCATTAGAATAGCTCCAAAAGCCTCAATTTCCTCTCGTTTAGGGCAAACTTGGTGGCAATTAAAACTAAGAGGTTTTTTTATTTTTTTTTCTCTTTTGCATTTTTATCCTTAAGGGTAGAGCTGTCATCCAAAAAATCAGAAGCTAAAATCTGTCTGTAGTTAAGGATAAGACATGAAGACCCTCTTCAGCCCATCACTCCACATCTTTTAATGTATTTAATATACATTATCTATTTTATATATATATATATATATATAAAAATTAATAAAGATTCATTTTATCCTTGAAACTCTTGAGGATGAGTCTCCATGGAGCAAATATATTAGTTCTTACACCCCACGGGTTTTTGGAGATTCCCAGTCCTGGTGCAAGGATCATTCACCTCCCCAGGAAGCCGCTGCCCCAGCACTGCATTGTGTTGGAAAGCAAACTCAGGCTGATTTTCACAGGGGCAAAGTCTTGAAGAAGGGGAAAAAGAGGCTGGAAACTGCTGGGAATTGCTGATCAATTATGAGATTTACCAAAACCACCCAGGATTTCAGCTCAAGCTGAAACGTTAGATTTCAGCTCAAGCTGAAACGTTATCCTGGAGCAGCCAAATGGGGATGTCAGCTTCAACACCACATGTCCCTGAGTCTCAGTACCAAAGTGACATTTGGAATTTGGGTATTTAAACCTAAAAAAAAAGAGAGCATTTCTCCTTTACAATCCCCCACTACTCCTACATATCACAATATCTGTCTTATTCACAATCCAGTGTAAGGTTAGTGGTCAGACTTAAAGACCTGAGAGGACTTTTCCAACCTTTATGATTCTATGATTCTAAACATGAGCTTCATCCAAGATGCCTCAGAGTCCAGAGGTTTGTTTCATGATAAATCCCAGCTGTAACTCACAGTCTCACAGCAGAATTCATATAAATGTGTGGATGACACTGGAAGTGAGTTGTGCAATAGCAGGGGGGAGAAGGTAAGAACAAATCCTCACCGTTCAGGCGTCAGTCATGAACCTTACCAGTCCATCAGGGTAGAAAGCAGAGAAAATCCTTAATCAGGAGCTAAATGCAAAGGATCTGACTTTAAACCATGTCATGTAGGTTGGCCAGAGCATGTGAGCATTTCTTGAAGTCAGAGGTGCTGAATGGAGAAAGGTTTCTGCTCGTCAGCACTTTGGTCTGTGTGTGATTTCACCATTGCCATTAGCTCCAGGCATTTTGGCAATTGTATTCCTCCTGCAAGGCAGAGTGGGAAGGGCTGACAAGGTGGGTTAAAATACTGAGTAATGAGGATAATTAATCAAGGGTCTTCTGCTCAATTTCTATTTGGTGTTGGGTTTTTTTTGTCTCACGGCAATGAGCAGCTTCCAGCAGGCCCCTGGAGGCAAAGTAGGTGTTCACAGGTTTTCAGGTCAGAGTACTTGACCTCAAGACTGCTGTCTCTTCAGGTTGGATTGCTTCAATTTGAGGTTATTAACTGGGAGGCAATCTGAAGATTGCCTTGTGCTGAGGTTGTTGCCAACAAGGGGTGGGAGATGGTGCCTGAACAGAATTGGAGAGTAAGAGGATGAGTAGCAGGTGGTGAGAAGTAAAGGTTACACAGTCATTCAGTCCTCAACACTCCTGAGTCACTACCTGGAGCAAACTCAAGGCTTCCTAGGAAAAAAAGACAAAAAAATATTTTTGTGGCTGTCCAGCAACAAGTCGTCCAGCTCATCCTGAGCTAGTCCTCACCAGTGACTTCATCCTGTACCGGCTGCAAGATGCTGAGCCCTCCTTGTACATTTGAGGGGCTGCAGAGATTGACTGTTTCCTTGGCATGCAAGGACTAAGCACACAGCAGCTGCTCACTTTTAATTATAAAGGAGAATCACAGAATGATTTGGTTTGGAGGGGACTGTAAAAATCATCAAGCTCCAACCTCCCTGCTGTGGCTGGGACACCTTCCTCTAGAGAAGAGAGAAATCATCAAAATGGCGAGGACAAATAAAACACTTTGAGGAGCGGAATACAGCCTTCCTCTTCCCCTGGTGGTGTTTAGTAACTTGTTGTTTAGTATCATCTTGGGCTGCTGTTCAGGAAATTCAACTAACCTGGTAGGAAAAATGGTGAAGCATAGCTGCAAGATAAATAAATTATTCAAGGACCAACCAGTCCTTTAGGCATTTTACCCTTTGGGGCTGAAAACACTTGAACAAGTCTCATGTCACTTGCATATGATATTACTGCTTTTCCCAAAACACTTTTCCTTCCTCAGAGAAAACAATTTTAATTAATTCTCTGAAAAAATATTTCTGCCAAGTCTAACTGGTCGAGTGCATACATCAAATTCCTGCAGCACTCAGCCTGTGTCCTGTAAAACTTGTCATGACTGATTTTTACTCTTTTTGCACTGGTTGTAAAGAGATGGATTTGAAAGCATTCCTTCTCATGCAGTTCCACATTGAAGCACATGTTTAACAAAAAGACCATAGTGATGTATTTTGCTGAATTGGGATCTTTTATAGGACAGATGAATCGAGCCCTTTTTTGTCATTCTGTTTTTGAGTAAACATTTCTGCAGTGTAACATTAATTATGGATTCTCCACCTTGATTCAGTATTGCATTTAGGCTGCTATTCCCTGTTAAATCATCTTCCTTGACATGTGAAATTCAGGCTGCCTTTGTTAGATTAAAGTCTTTTTATCTGACCTGCCTTTAAGCTTCATCTACTTAGTCATATCACTGGGTAGGTAACAGAAAATTGCCAATATGTCACCCAGTGGGTAAATCAATTCATGAAAGGAGGCCTAGTGCTTTTAGATTGACTGCAGAATAGCTCTTTTCTTTTTTTCCAAGCATATCTTCCTCAGCACACCTGGGTATTCCTCCTGAGGGCTCAGGAAAAAAGTTTGAATTGCCTTGTTCTTTATTAGCTACATCCCGTCTCCTTTATATTACAGGTGAACGTGATTTGCTCCACAGTGAGGTGTATTCCTGAGAGAGGGACTGAAAGGAAAAGGGCAAATTATCCTCACAGTGATGTGGAAAACAGGAAAAGAGCTGGCAGGAAAATTATCATTAGTAAAAATCTGGGATGTTCTCTGCATATGTTTGAGAGGCAGCACCCTCTCGAGTGGGGTGAGCTTGAGGCACAGGAGAACTCCTGTTGGAGAAATAAAACTAAAAGTCTCTTAAGTGATAGAATACCTTGTGTGCTGATTCTAAAAGTTTTTTAAAAAGAAGAAGCTCTTATTTCCAGAAAGCCCCCAAAACCATCTATCTAGGGATATGAATTGGTTAGTGAAGTGCTGGAAAAAGGAGCATTTTTTAATCTGTTCATTGCAAAGTTTGCCAAAACCCTCTAAGGGTTCCATGGGAAGAGACTTGAGAGAGCAGGGTGGAGTTGAATGTTTTCATTGGACAACAACAGGTTTGGTATGAGAATATTTGGGGAAACTGAGGCAAGGAAGTGCATCTAATGTTCTGCTCTTTTCTTTCAGCCTAGGTACTTTATTTATACTTTACATAATAGAATGATTGTTTGAATCACAGAATGGTTTGGGTTGGAAGAGACCTTAAAGATCATCTGATTCCAGCCCTCCTGCTATGGGCAGGGACACCTTCCACTATCCCAGGTTGCTCCAAGCCCTATCCAACCTGGCCTTGAACACTCCCAGGGATGAAGCATCCACAATTTCCTTGGGTACCCATGCCAGGACCTCACCACTTTCACAGTGAAGAATTTCTTCCTAATATCTGATCTAAATCTGACCTCTGTCAGTTTAAAGAAACTGAGACTGTTTGAGATTTCCTCCTGTGACTGGTGTTGATTGCTGATTTCACCTGCACTGAACAAGGAGCTGTCAAATGTTGGTGTTCTTGACTTCATCTTCTCGAGATGACATTAAATCATGGGACACCTGAACAGAAGAGTTTTGGTTCACAGTTCCAGAGCTGCAAACTGCAAACTCATTGTACTCACTGAGAGCAGGAGGCATCAATCCAAGGGCGTCCAAAGTGCAAGAGGCACAACAAATCCTCCTGGAGAGTTTTACAACAGAGAACAGAGCTTTATCAGAACCACACACGCATATTTTAGCGCGATGTGAGGGGTAGAAGGAAGAAGAAGAGATAAGAGTCATGATCTCCCTGGGCCCTCCGGTCTTCCATAATATAGTTTGTGGAACAAAACACTGGGAGGCTCAGTTTTCCCAGGCTACTTCTGGACTTGGGAAACAGAAATTGTGAACCAGTGAAGATATTTCTGCCAAAAAATGCTTACCAGTAGCAGATTGAATTCTCAGTTTCAGAAGACTTTACATTTTTTGCACAATTTAAAAATAATTCCTCTCTATGTATCTGGATTTAATTTTTAATTTTTTTTAAGGAAAAAGAGGTCTTCTCCTACCTTAGAATTTAAAAAATTTGCCAGAAAGCAGACAAAACATCCTCTTGGTTAACAACTCAAAAGTTTTAAACAGTTACCTCTGATTCTGATCTAATGCTTCTTGCAAATGCCTTGAAAATGTCAAGTAGTATATTTCTTGTGCTGTCATCTATATGTCTGTCACAGACAAGAAATATAAAATTTTTGAAATTGTTCTTTGTAAAGATTTTTGGGCACTGTGACCTTTCTACCTCTCCCTTAAAGTGGAAATCAGCTCATTACAATCTAGGGGTTTTTTTCAGTGTAAGTGAAAGGAAAATCAAACTGCATATATCTGATATACATTAACTTAAATTCTGCTATTAAATCACAAGTTGTGAAAGACTATGGGAAATTTGAACCCGTGCTGATTTTTGCTAATTCTATAAAGAGTCTATTTAATTTCCTCAGGAAAACAAGGCAAATCTTCCCTTGAGGGCATATACATTTTTGAATGGGCTACAAGTGAGTCCCTAAGGGCTCAGTTATCACTGATCACAGTTTGGTCTGTTGGATATTGCTAAGGGAAATTTAGTGTGATTGTCTGTGATCACTGGCATGTACTCATACCCATTAGGAGACCTATTCAGCCCACTGACATTTGGTTCCTAGGAGAATAGGGTAGCTGCTCTCAAAACATTTTGAGTTTGCAATATTTTTTCTCGTTCCCTTCCCACTCCTCCCCCCCTGCTCCCTCCCTCCCTTTGGGTTTTTTCAGGCAGAGGAGCAGATGTTCAAGATCAGAAAAGGTTTGTACAGGGAGCTGCCACACTGGGCAGGCAGTGCTGTATTCTAAGAAAATGCAACATAACAAAACCTCTCCTCTTCCAGTTTGTTTAATTGTCTCTGTTACTCTTTTCCAGGCAGTTGCAGGGGTGACATAGGAAAGCAGTAATATCTCCATCTGTGTAGAGAAGTGAGCTTTAGAGATTTCCCTTTGAACCACAGTTGCTCTCAAGGGGTCACTGGTCTGGTCCCAAAACCACTAGTTGCTTCAGGACTGTTGCCCTTATACTACAACTTGCCTTTATAGGTAATGCCCCAAAATTTCTGTCTCTCTTGGAGATTTGCAGTCTCCAGGACTAGTCTTATGGACATCACAGTTTAGAGCCACTGCAGACATGCAGTGGGAACTAGTATTGGCACTTGTGTAGCTGGTGACAGGAAATACAGAACAAATGATAAATGTGTGAGAGGTGAAATACAGATATTTCACTGTTAGAACACTCAGTCCTTTGGATGCAAATGAGAAGCAAGGACTGGTGTTCTACAGTCTCCTGAATGACAGACTGCATATTCACAGATGTTTCTGCTGGGTATAAAATAGAAAATTTGCTTTTTTATCTGTAGAATTTGGATCTAGGTCTCCCTGCAACATCCTTTTCTCTGGGGCTTAATGAAGCACAGCTCTCAGAGTTGTTCTTTTATCAAGATGTGTTGAACGGGGCAAACATCCTCTAATAAACCCAGCATAAAGTTCCAAGACACATATAGCAGTGGAAAAAAAAGGAAAAAAAAAAGGGGAAAAAAAAAAAAAAATGAAACAAAGAAACAGCAAAACCCAGCAATTTAACTTTTGGTAAAACCACCAAAACCATCAAACAATCTTTCTTCATTCTTTGTGTAACCTTCTGGTTCTGACTAGATTCAAAGAGTGACCCATATTTTTTTTTCCACTCCTATTTCACCAGTTTTAATGATTTAAGCATTTTTTTTTCCAATAAAAGAGCAAGTTTGGAAGCCAAACCCAATGCGGCTAATCCTTGCTTGTGTGTTTGCCTCTTGTAGACTTGCCAGATCCCAGTGCTTTGCCTAAAGACTTTCCCCGTTAGGACAGACTGCAAAGCAACTTGTTTTCTTCTTGCATGTGCGTCAGTGAGGAGTTTAGGGCTGGACTCCAGAATGGGTGGGGCAACAATCCAGGTGTGAAAATGCATGCATGTAGATGCTTGCAATTAAACTGTAACCACAGTTGCAGACAGCATGTTTTTTTTTTTTCCCCTTCCATCTGTAGCTCTGCCATTAGCTGGTTTCAAGCCTGCATTTGATCACTGCTGAATTTCCAGCATTTATTTAGATACTATTTTGCTGGACGTTTGGTTCAGTAAGCAAAGAAACACATCTGCTTCTCACCCATATGCTGCTGGACCTTTGCATTGGTCTCTGCTCATTGCAGAGGCTATGGCAGCCTGACACCATCCATCCATCCATCCATCCATCCATCCATCCATCCATCCATCCATGCCCTGGAAATTGGCATGAATTGGTGTTCCTGAATTAGATGCTGTGGCTTTTCTTCTACATATATGCTTTTCCTCCTGCCTCACCTTTTTTCTTTAATCCTGTGCTTGACAAAGGTTGGGTAATACAGCTGAAATGAAAGAATAAACTGGGAAAACCAAAAAAACCCCACAACTTTAACCATTAAATGGTGGATTAGGGAAGAATCAGCTGTTACCTGAATGAAAAACCTGCTAAGGACTTGCAGCTGTAGTAAAGTCAAACTCCAGAGTTTTAGGTCTTCAGTAATGGCCAAAACTACTGATGCAAGGGAAAAAAATGCAAATAGAGAACTACTCTACAGCTGCTTGGTCTACTCTACTATTCAGGGAAAATTTTTCTGGACCTTTGGGAATTATAGGAAGACACAGGGCTTGGCTCTTGCAAGTGGTGTAGCTTGGCTTATCATGGTTTAACAGAAACCCTAGAGAGATGGGAAAAAGTGACTATGCCATTAAAGTCCAAAGACAAAGTGCTGTGGAGGAGGATTAGGAAAAACATCTAGAGAAGAGTCCAGGATATTTCTGCAGCAGCTTTCTCTTTATCCTCAGTATCCTGGAAAAAGGTGGACACTCACTTCATATTAGAGACAAATATGTGATCACAATTTGTGCATGGTACTTTGATATATTTTGAAACATTATGAAGTTTAATTTGTGAGAGATGACTTTGTAAGTCATTGGTCACTGGGAGAAAGGTTCTGTCTGCTACACTAAAAAATTGTCTATCTGGAAGAGAACACCACTGCAAGAACAGAGAGACATTCCTTAAACATAATGTGGTTTTCCAATGGAATTGCTTCTCATCTTCAGAGTACCACCTGTTGCATAAATACTTTGCTACAAAGGTAACAACTAGGAATAATCTTTTTTTTTTTTTTTTTTTTTTTTTTTTTTTTTTTTTTTTTTTTTTTAAAT